>JAWPHD010023819.1:0-21044 GCA_037043455.1 Cyrtodaria siliqua
TATTATCTGGCTTGTTGTTATGATTGTTAATATGACTATTGTTATAATTATTGCAGCAAACCTGTATCAAGACACAACGTTAATCGCTTCTCAAGTGAGCCCAGAAGTTGCATGTACAAGCCATGACAAGCCAACAATGCGTTCCACCGTAAGGTTTTCATATGTATACGTACTTTCAACAGATATGCACAAGTCAGAAATGAAACGGCACTCTATGGCACGCAGAATGATACTTGTTGACATTCATTGCCAAGTGACGTAATACGTGTACGGGAAAATAGAGAAACAGAGATAGCTTAGATTTTTACGCAATCTGATAGTACATATGATTATTATTCATAATCATGATAATAGTAATACGTATAGAATATGTACAATATTATCTGGCTTGTTGTTATGATTGTTAATATGACTATTGTTATAATTATTGCAGCAAACCTGTATCAAGACACAACGTTAATCGCTTCTCAAGTGAGCCCAGAAGTTGCATGTACAAGCCATGACAAGCCAACAATGCGTTCCACCGTAAGTTTTTCATATGTATACGTACTTTCAACAGATATGCACACGTCAGAAATGAAACGGGCACTCTATGGCACGCAGACTGATACTTGTTGACATTTCATTGCCAAGGGACGTAATACGTGTACGGGAAAATAGGACAAACAGAGATAACTTAGATTTTACGCGATCTGATAGTACATATGATTATTATTCATAATAGTAATACGTATAGAATATGTACAATATTATCTGGCTTGTTGTTATGATTGTTAATATGACTATTGTTATAATTATTGCAGCAAACCTGTATCAAGACACAACGTTAATCGCTTTTCAAGTGAGCCAAGAAGTTGCATGTACAAGCCATGACAAGCCAACAATGCGTTCCACCGTAAGTTTTTCATATGTATAACGTACTTTCAACAGATATGCACAAGTCAGAAATGAAACGGGCACTCTATGGCACGCAGAATGATACTTGTTGACATTTCATTGCCAAGTGACGTAATACGTGTACGGAAAATAGGAGAAACAGAGATAGCTTAGATTTTTACGCAATCTGATAGTACATATGATTATTATTCATAATAGTAATACGTATAGAATATGTACAATATTATCTGGCTTGTTGTTATGATTGTTAATATGACTATTGTTATAATTATTGCAGCAAACTTGTATCAAGACACAACGTTAATCGCTTCTCAAGTGAGCCCAGAAGTTGCATGTACAAGCCATGACAAGCCAACAATGCGTTCCACCGTAAGTTTTTCATATGTATACGCACTTTCAACAGATATGCACACATCAGAAATGAAACGTGCACTCTATGGCACGCAGAATGATACTTGTTGACATTTCTTTGCCAAGGGACGTAATACGTGTACGGGAAAATAGGACAAACAGAGATAACTTAGATTTTTACGCGATCTGATAGTACATATGATTATTATTCATAATAGTAATACGTAAAGAATATGTACAATATTATCTTGGCTTGTTGTTATGATTGTTAATATGACTATTGTTATAATTAGTGCAGCAAACCTGTATCAAGACACAACGTAATCGCTTCTCAAGTGAGCACAGAAGTTGCATGTACAAGCCATGACAAGCCAACATTGCGTTCCATCATAAGTTTAATCATATGTATACGTACTTTCAACAGATATGCACAAGTCAGAAATGAAACGGGCACTCTATGGCACGCAAAATGATACTTGTTGACATTTCATTGCCAAGGGACGTAATACGTGTTCGGGAAAATAGGACAAACAGAGATAACTTAGATTTTTACGCGATCTGATAGTACATATGATTATTATTCAAATAGTAATACGTATAGAATATGTACAATATTATCTGGCTTGTTGTTATGATTGTTAATATGACTATTGTTATAATTATTGCAGCAAACCTGTATCAAGACACAACGTTAATCGCTTCTCAAGTGAGCCCAGAAGTTGCATGTACAAGCCATGACAAGCCAACAATGCGTTTCCACCGTAAGGTTTTCATATGTATACGTACTTTCAACAGATATGCACAAGTCAGAAATGAAACGGGCACTCTATGGCACGCAGAATGATACTTGTTGACATTCATTGCCAAGTGACGTAATACGTGTACGGGAAAATAGGAGAAACAGAGATAGCTTAGATTTTTACGCAATCTGATAGTACATATGATTATTATTCATAATCATGATAATAGTAATACGTATAGAATATGTACAATATTATCTGGCTTGTTGTTATGATTGTTAATATGACTATTGTTATAATTATTGCAGCAAACCTGTATCAAGACACAACGTTAATCGCTTCTCAAGTGAGCCCAGAAGTTGCATGTACAAGCCATGACAAGCCAACAATGCGTTCCACCGTAAGTTTTTCATATGTATACGTACTTTCAACAGATATGCACACGTCAGAAATGAAACGGGCACTCTATGGCACGCAGACTGATACTTGTTGACATTCATTGCCAAGGGACGTAATACGTGTACGGGAAAATAGGACAAACAGAGATAACTTAGATTTTTACGCGATCTGATAGTACATATGATTATTATTCATAATAGTAATACGTATAGAATATGTACAATATTATCTGGCTTGTTGTTATGATTGTTAATATGACTATTGTTATAATTATTGCAGCAAACCTGTATCAAGACACAACGTTAATCGCTTTTCAAGTGAGCCCCAGAAGTTGCATGTACAAGCCATGACAAGCCAACAATGCGTTCACCGTAGTTTTTCATATGTATACGTACTTTCAACAGATATGCACAAGTCAGAAATGAAACGGGCACTCTATGGCACGCAGAATGATACTTGTTGACATTTCATTGCCAAGTGACGTAATACGTGTACGGGAAAATAGGAGAAACAGAGATAGCTTAGATTTTTACGCAATCTGATAGTACATATGATATTATTCATAATAGTAATACGTATAGAATATGTACAATATTATCTGGCTTGTTGTTATGATTGTTAATATGACTATTGTTATAATTATTGCAGCAAACTTGTATCAAGACACAACGTTAATCGCTTCTCAAGTGAGCCCAGAAGTTGCATGTACAAGCCATGACAAGCCAACAATGCGTTCCACCGTAAGGTTTTCATATGTATACGTACTTTCAACAGATATGCACAAGTCAGAAATGAAACGGGCACTCTATGGCACGCAGAATGATACTTGTTGACATTCATTGCCAAGTGACGTAATACGTGTACGGAAAATAGGAGAAACAGAGATAGCTTAGATTTTTACGCAATCTGATAGTAATATGATTATTATTCATAATCATGATAATAGTAATACGTATAGAATATGTACAATATTATCTGGCTTGTTGTTATGATTGTTAATATGACGACTATTGTTATAATTATTGCAGCAAACCTGTATCAAGACACAACGTTAATCGCTTTTCAAGTGAGCCCAGAGTTGCATGTACAAGCCATGACAAGCCAACAATGCGTTCCACCGTAAGTTTTTTCATATGTATACGCACTTTCAACAGATATGCACACATCAGAAATGAAACGTGCACTCTATGGCACGCAGAATGATACTTGTTGACATTTCTTTGCCAAGGGACGTAATACGTGTACGGGAAAATAGGACAAACAGAGATAACTTAGATTTTTACGCGATCTGATAGTACATATGATTATTATTCATAATAGTAATACGTAAAGAATATGTACAATATTATCTGGCTTGTTGTTATGATTGTTAATATGACTATTATTATAATTAGTGCAGCAAACCTGTATCAAGACACAACGTTAATCGCTTCTCAAGTGAGCACAGAAGTTGCATGTACAAGCATGACAAGCCAACATTGCGTTCCATCATAAGTTTATCATATGTATACGTACTTTCAACAGATATGCACAAGTCAGAAATGAAACGGCACTCTATGGCACGCCAGAATGATACTTGTTGACATTTCATTGCCAAGGGACGTAATACGTGTACGGGAAAATAGGACAAACAGAGATAACTTAGATTTTTACGCGATCTGATAGTACATATGCTTATTATTCATAATAGTAATACGTATAGAATATGTACAATATTATCTGGCTTGTTGTTATGATTGTTAATATGACTATTGTTATAATTATTGCAGCAAACCTGTATCAAGACACAACGTTAATCGCTTCTCAAGTGAGCCCAGAAGTTGCATGTACAAGCATGACAAGCCAACATTGCGTTCCACCGTAAGTTTATCATATGTATACGTACTTTCAACAGATATGCACAAGTCAGAAATGAAACGGGCACTCTATGGCACGCAGAATGATACTTGTTGACATTTCATTGCCAAGGGACGTAATACGTGTACGGGAAAATAGGACAAACAGAGATAACTTAGATTTTTACGCGATCTGATAGTACATATGATTATTATTCATAATAGTAATACGTATAGAATATGTACAATATTATCTGGCTTGTTGTTATGATTGTTAATATGACTATTGTTATAATTATTGCAGCAAACTTGTATCAAGACACAACGTTAATCGCTTCTCAAGTGAGCCCAGAAGTTGCATGTACAAGCCATGACAAGCCAACAATGCGTTCCACCGTAAGTTTTTCATATGTATACGCACTTTCAACAGATATGCACACATCAGAAATGAAACGTGCACTCTATGGCACGCAGAATGATACTTGTTGACATTTCATTGCCAAGGGACGTAATACGTGTACGGGAAAATAGGACAAACAGAGATAACCTAGATTTTTACGCGATCTGATAGTACATAGGATTATTATTCATAATAGTAATACGTAAAGAATATGTACAATATTATCTGGCTTGTTGTTATGATTGTTAATATGACTATTGTTATAATTATTGCAGCAAACCTGTATCAAGACACAACGTTAATCGCTTCTCAAGTGAGCCCAGAAGTTGCATGTACAAGCCATGACAAGCCAACAATGCGTTCCACCGTAAGTTTTTCATATGTATACGTACTTTCAACAGATATGCAAAAGTCAGAAATGAAACGGGCACTCTATGGCACGCAGAATGATACTTGTTGACATTTCATTGCCAAGGGACGTAATACGTGTACGGGAAAATAGGACAAACAGAGATAACTTAGATTTTTACGCGATCTGATAGTACATATGATTATTATTCATAATAGTAATACGTATAGAATATGTACAATATTATCTGGCTTGTTGTTATGATTGTTAATATGACTATTGTTATAATTATTGCAGCAAACCTGTATCAAGACACAACGTTAATCGCTTCTCAAGTGAGCCCAGAAGTTGCATGTACAAGCCATGACAAGCCAACAATGCGTTCCACCGTAAGTTTTTCATATGTATACGTACTTTCAACAGATATGCACAAGTCAGAAATGAAACGGGCACTCTATGGCACGCAGAATGATACTTGTTGACATTCATTGCCAAGTGACGTAATACGTGTACGGGAAAATAGGAGAAACAGAGATAGCTTAGATTTTTACGCAATCTGATAGTACATATGATTATTATTCATAATCATGAAAATAGTAATACGTATAGAATATGTACAATATTATCTGGCTTGTTGTTATGATTGTTAATATGACTATTGTTATAATTATTGCAGCAAACCTGTATCAAGACACAACGTTAATCGCTTCTCAAGTGAGCCCAGAAGTTGCATGTACAAGCCATGACAAGCCAACATTGCGTTCCACCGTAAGTTTATCATATGTATACGTACTTTCAACAGATATGCACAAGTCAGAAATGAAACGGGCACTCTATGGCACGCAGAATGATACTTGTTGACATTTCATTGCCAAGGGACGTAATACGTGTACGGGAAAATAGGACAAACAGAGATAACTTAGATTTTTACGCGATCTGATAGTACATATGATTATTATTCATAATAGTAATACGTATAGAATATGTACAATATTATCTGGCTTGTTGTTATGATTGTTAATATGACTATTGTTATAATTATTGCAGCAAACCTGTATCAAGACACAACGTTAATCGCTTCTCAAGTGAGCCCAGAAGTTGCATGTACAAGCCATGACAAGCCAACAATGCGTTCCACCGTAAGTTTTTCATATGTATACGTACTTTCAACAGATATGCACAAGTCAGAAATGAAACGGGCACTCTATGGCACGCAGAATGATACTTGTTGACATTTCATTGCCAAGTGACGTAATACGTGTACGGGAAAATAGGAGAAACAGAGATAGCTTAGATTTTTACGCAATCTGATAGTACATATGATTATTATTCATAATAGTAATACGTATAGAATATGTACAATATTATCTGGCTTGTTGTTATGATTGTTAATATGACTATTGTTATAATTATTGCAGCAAACTTGTATCAAGACACAACGTTAATCGCTTCTCAAGTGAGCCCAGAAGTTGCATGTACAAGCCATGACAAGCCAACAATGCGTTCCACCGTAAGTTTTTCATATGTATACGCACTTTCAACAGATATGCACACATCAGAAATGAAACGTGCACACTATGGCACGCAGAATGATACTTGTTGACATTTATTTGCCAAGGGACGTAATACGTGTACGGGAAAATAGGACAAACAGAGATAACTTAGATTTTTACGCGATCTGATAGTACATATGATTATTATTCATAATAGTAATACGTATAGAATATGTACAATATTATCTGGCTTGTTGTTATGATTGTTAATATGACTATTGTTATAATTATTGCAGCAAACCTGTATCAAGACACAACGTTAATCGCTTCTCAAGTGAGCCAAGACGTTGCATGTACAAGCCATGACAAACCAACAATGCGTTCCACCGTAAGTTTTTCATATGTATACGCACTTTCAACAGATATGCACACATCAGAAATGAAACGTGCACTCTATGGCACGCAGAATGATACTTGTTGACATTTCATTGCCAAGGGACGTAATACGTGTACGGGAAAATAGGAGAAACAGAGATAACTTAGATTTTTACGCGATCTGATAGTACATATGATTATTATTCATAATAGTAATACGTATAGAATATGTACAATATTATCTGGCTTGTTGTTATGATTGTTAATATGACTATTGTTATAATTATTGCAGCAAACTTGTATCAAGACACAACGTTAATCGCTTCTCAAGTGAGCCCAGAAGTTGCATGTACAAGCCATGACAAGCCAACAATGCGTTCCACCGTAAGTTTTTCATATGTATACGCACTTTCAACAGATATGCACACATCAGAAATGAAACGTGCACTCTATGGCACGCAGAATGATACTTGTTGACATTTCTTTGCCAAGGGGCGTAATACGTGTACGGGAAAATAGGACAAACAGAGATAACTTAGATTTTTACGCGATCTGATAGTACATATGATTATTATTCATAATAGTAACACGTAAAGAATATGTACAATATTATCTGGCTTGTTGTTATGATTGTTAATATGACTATTGTTATAATTATTGCAGCAAACCTGTATCAAGACACAACGTTAATCGCTTCTCAAGTGAGCCCAGAAGTTGCATGTACAAGCCATGACAAGCCAACATTGCGTTCCATCGTAAGTTTATCATATGTATACGTACTTTCAACAGATATGCACAAGTCAGAAATGAAACGGGCACTCTATGGCACGCAGAATGATACTTGTTGACATTTCATTGCCAAGGGACGTAATACGTGTACGGGAAAATAGGACAAACAGAGATAACTTAGATTTTTACGCGATCTGATAGTACATATGCTTATTATTCATAATAGTAATACGTATAGAATATGTACAATATTATCTGGCTTGTTGTTATGATTGTTAATATGACTATTGTTATAATTATTGCAGCAAACCTGTATCAAGACACAACGTTAATCGCTTCTCAAGTGAGCCCAGAAGTTGCATGTACAAGCCATGACAAGCCAACAATGCGTTCCACCGTAAGTTTTTCATATGTATACGTACTTTCAACAGATATGCACAAGTCAGAAATGAAACGTGCACTCTATGGCACGCAGAATGATACTTGTTTACATTTCATTGCCAAGGGACGTAATACGTGTACGGGAAAATAGGAGTCACAGAGATAACTTAGATTTTTACGCGATCTGATAGTACATATGATTATTATTCATAATAGTAATACGTATAGAATATGTACAATATTATCTGGCTTGTTGTTATGATTGTTAATATGACTATTGTTATAATTAGTGCAGCAAACCTGTATCAAGACACAACGTTAATCGCTTCTCAAGTGAGCCCAGAAGTTGCATGTACAAGCCATGACAAGCCAACATTGCGTTCCATCATAAGTTTATCATATGTATACGTACTTTCAACAGATATGCACAAGGCAGAAATGAAACGGGCACTCTATGGCACGCAGAATGATACTTGTTGACATTTCATTGCCAAGGGACGTAATACGTGTACGGGAAAATAGGACAAACAGAGATAACTTAGATTTTTACGCGATCTGATAGTACATATGATTATTATTCATAATAGTAATACGTATAGAATATGTACAATATTATCTGGCTTGTTGTTATGATTGTTAATATGACTATTGTTATAATTAGTGCAGCAAACCTGTATCAAGACACAACGTTAATCGCTTCTCAAGTGAGCCCAGAAGTTGCATGTACAAGCGATGACAAGCCAACATTGCGTTCCATCATAAGTTTATCATATGTATACGTACTTTCAACAGATATGCACAAGTCAGAAATGAAACGGGCACTCTATGGCACGCAGAATGATACTTGTTGACATTTCATTGCCAAGGGACGTAATACGTGTACGGGAAAATAGGACAAACAGAGATAACTTAGATTTTTACGCGATCTGATAGTACATATGCTTATTATTCATAATAGTAATACGTATAGAATATGTACAATATTATCTCGCTTGTTGTTATGATTGTTAATATGACTATTGTTATAATTATTGCAGCAAACCTGTATCAAGACACAACGTTAATCGCTTCTCAAGTGAGCCCAGAAGTTGCATGTACAAGCCATGACAAGCCAACATTGCGTTCCACCGTAAGTTTATCATATGTATACGCACTTTCAACAGATATGCACACATCAGAAATAAAACGTGCACTCTATGGCACGCAGAATGATACTTGTTGACATTTCATTGCCAAGGGACGTAATACGTGTACGGGAAAATAGGAGTAACAGAGATAACTTAGATTTTTACGCGATCTGATAGTACATATGATTATTATTCATAATAGTAATACGTAAAGAATATGTACAATATTATCTGGCTTGTTGTTATGATTGTTAATATGACTATTGTTATAATTATTGCAGCAAACCTGTATCAAGACACAACGTTAATCGCTTCTCAAGTGAGCCCAGAAGTTGCATGTACAAGCCATGACAAGCCAACAATGCGTTCCACCGTAAGGTTTTCATATGTATACGTACTTTCAACAGATATGCACAAGTCAGAAATGAAACGGGCACTCTATGGCACGCAGAATGATACTTGTTGACATTCATTGCCAAGTGACGTAATACGTGTACGGGAAAATAGGAGAAACAGAGATAGCTTAGATTTTTACGCAATCTGATAGTACATATGATTATTATTCATAATCATGATAATAGTAATACGTATAGAATATGTACAATATTATCTGGCTTGTTGTTATGATTGTTAATATGACTATTGTTATAATTATTGCAGCAAACCTGTATCAAGACACAACGTTAATCGCTTCTCAAGTGAGACCAGAAGTTGCATGTACAAGCCATGACAAGCCAACAATGCGTTCCACCGTAAGTTTTTCATATGTATACGTACTTTCAACAGATATGCACACGTCAGAAATGAAACGGGCACTCTATGGCACGCAGAATGATACTTGTTGACATTTCATTGCCAAGGGACGTAATACGTGTACGGGAAAATAGGACAAACAGAGATAACTTAGATTTTTACGCGATCTGATAGTACATATGATTATTATTCATAATAGTAATACGTATAGAATATGTACAATATTATCTGGCTTGTTGTTATGATTGTTAATATGACTATTGTTATAATTATTGCAGCAAACCTGTATCAAGACACAACGTTAATCGCTTTTCAAGTGAGCCCAGAAGTTGCATGTACAAGCCATGACAAGCCAACAATGCGTTCCACCGTAAGTTTTTCATATGTATACGTACTTTCAACAGATATGCACAAGTCAGAAATGAAACGGGCACTCTATGGCACGCAGAATGATACTTGTTGACATTTCATTGCCAAGTGACGTAATACGTGTACGGGAAAATAGGAGAAACAGAGATAGCTTAGATTTTTACGCAATCTGATAGTACATATGATTATTATTCATAATAGTAATACGTATAGAATATGTACAATATTATCTGGCTTGTTGTTATGATTGTTAATATGACTATTGTTATAATTATTGCAGCAAACTTGTATCAAGACACAACGTTAATCGCTTCTCAAGTGAGCCCAGAAGTTGCATGTACAAGCCATGACAAGCCAACAATGCGTTCCACCGTAAGTTTTTCATATGTATACGCACTTTCAACAGATATGCACACATCAGAAATGAAACGTGCACTCTATGGCACGCAGAATGATACTTGTTGACATTTCTTTGCCAAGGGACGTAATACGTGTACGGGAAAATAGGACAAACAGAGATAACTTAGATTTTTACGCGATCTGATAGTACATATGATTATTATTCATAATAGTAATACTTAAAGAATATGTACAATATTATCTGGCTTGTTGTTATGATTGTTAATATGACTATTGTTATAATTAGTGCAGCAAACCTGTATCAAGACACAACGTTAATCGCTTCTCAAGTGAGCACAGAAGTTGCATGTACAAGCCATGACAAGCCAACATTGCGTTCCATCATAAGTTTATCATATGTATACGTACTTTCAACAGATATGCACAAGTCAGAAATGAAACGGGCACTCTATGGCACGCAGAATGATACTTGTTGACATTTCATTGCCAAGGGACGTAATACGTGTACGGGAAAATAGGACAAACAGAGATAACTTAGATTTTTACGCGATCTGATAGTACATATGCTTATTATTCATAATAGTAATACGTATAGAATATGTACAATATTATCTGGCTTGTTGTTATGATTGTTAATATGACTATTGTTATAATTATTGCAGCAAACCTGTATCAAGACACAACGTTAATCGCTTCTCAAGTGAGCCCAGAAGTTGCATGTACAAGCCATGACAAGCCAACATTGCGTTCCACCGTAAGTTTATCATATGTATACGTACTTTCAACAGATATGCACAAGTCAGAAATGAAACGGGCACTCTATGGCACGCAAAATGATACTTGTTGACATTTCATTGCCAAGGGACGTAATACGTGTTCGGGAAAATAGGACAAACAGAGATAACTTAGATTTTTACGCGATCTGATAGTACATATGATTATTATTCATAATAGTAATACGTATAGAATATGTACAATATTATCTGGCTTGTTGTTATGATTGTTAATATGACTATTGTTATAATTATTGCAGCAAACCTGTATCAAGACACAACGTTAATCGCTTCTCAAGTGAGCCCAGAAGTTGCATGTACAAGCCATGACAAGCCAACAATGCGTTCCACCGTAAGGTTTTCATATGTATACGTACTTTCAACAGATATGCACAAGTAAGAAAAGAAACGGGCACTCTATGGCACGCAGAATGATACTTGTTGACATTCATTGCCAAGTGACGTAATACGTGTACGGGAAAATAGGAGAAACAGAGATAGCTTAGATTTTTACGCAATCTGATAGTACATATGATTATTATTCATAATCATGATAATAGTAATACGTATAGAATATGTACAATATTATCTGGCTTGTTGTTATGATTGTTAATATGACTATTGTTATAATTATTGCAGCAAACCTGTATCAAGACACAACGTTAATCGCTTCTCAAGTGAGCCCAGAAGTTGCATGTACAAGCCATGACAAGCCAACAATGCGTTCCACCGTAAGTTTTTCATATGTATACGTACTTTCAACAGATATGCACACGTCAGAAATGAAACGGGCACTCTATGGCACGCAGAATGATACTTGTTGACATTTCATTGCCATGGGACGTAATACGTGTACGGGAAAATAGGACAAACAGAGATAACTTAGATTTTTACGCGATCTGATAGTACATATGATTATTATTCATAATAGTAATACGTATAGAATATGTACAATATTATCTGGCTTGTTGTTATGATTGTTAATATGACTATTGTTATAATTATTGCAGCAAACCTGTATCAAGACACAACGTTAATCGCTTTTCAAGTGAGCCCAGAAGTTGCATGTACAAGCCATGACAAGCCAACAATGCGTTCCACCGTAAGTTTTTCATATGTATACGTACTTTCAACAGATATGCACAAGTCAGAAATGAAACGGGCACTCTATGGCACGCAGAATGATACTTGTTGACATTTCATTGCCAAGTGACGTAATACGTGTACGGGAAAATAGGAGAAACAGAGATAGCTTAGATTTTTACGCAATCTGATAGTACATATGATTATTATTCATAATAGTAATACGTATAGAATATGTACAATATTATCTGGCTTGTTGTTATGATTGTTAATATGACTATTGTTATAATTATTGCAGCAAACTTGTATCAAGACACAACGTTAATCGCTTCTCAAGAGAGCCCAGAAGTTGCATGTACAAGCCATGACAAGCCAACAATGCGTTCCACCGTAAGTTTTTCATATGTATACGCACTTTCAACAGATATGCACACATCAGAAATGAAACGTGCACTCTATGGCACGCAAAATGATACTTGTTGACATTTCTTTGCCAAGGGACGTAATACGTGTACGGGAAAATAGGACAAACAGAGATAACTTAGATTTTTACGCGATCTGATAGTACATATGATTATTATTCATAATAGTAATACGTAAAGAATATGTACAATATTATCTGGCTTGTTGTTATGATTGTTAATATGACTATTGTTATAATTAGTGCAGCAAACCTGTATCAAGACACAACGTTAATCGCTTCTCAAGTGAGCACAGAAGTTGCATGTACAAGCCATGACAAGCCAACATTGCGTTCCATCATAAGTTTATCATATGTATACGTACTTTCAACAGATATGCACAAGTCAGAAATGAAACGGGCACTCTATGGCACGCAGAATGATACTTGTTGACATTTCATTGCCAAGGGACGTAATACGTGTACGGGAAAATAGGACAAACAGAGATAACTTAGATTTTTACGCGATCTGATAGTACATATGCTTATTATTCATAATAGTAATACGTATAGAATATGTACAATATTATCTGGCTTGTTGTTATGATTGTTAATATGACTATTGTTATAATTATTGCAGCAAACCTGTATCAAGACACAACGTTAATCGCTTCTCAAGTTAGCCCAGAAGTTGCATGTACAAGCCATGACAAGCCAACATTGCGTTCCACCGTAAGTTTATCATATGTATACGTACTTTCAACAGATATGCACAAGTCAGAAATGAAACGGGCACTCTATGGCACGCAAAATGATACTTGTTGACATTTCATTGCCAAGGGACGTAATACGTGTACGGGAAAATAGGACAAACAGAGATAACTTAGATTTTACGCGATCTGATAGTACATATGATTATTATTCATAATAGTAATACGTATAGAATATGTACAATATTATCTGGCTTGTTGTTATGATTGTTAATATGACTATTGTTATAATTATTGCAGCAAACTTGTATCAAGACACAACGTTAATCGCTTCTCAAGTGAGCCCAGAAGTTGCATGTACAAGCCATGACAAGCCAACAATGCGTTCCACCGTAAGTTTATCATATGTATACGTACTTTCAACAGATATGCAAAAGTCAGAAATGAAACGGGCACTCTATGGCACGCAGAATGATACTTGTTGACATTTCATTGCCAAGGGACGTAATACGTGTACGGGAAAATAGGACAAACAGAGATAACTTAGATTTTTACGCGATCTGATAGTACATATGATTATTATTCATAATAGTAATACGTATAGAATATGTACAATATTATCTGGCTTGTTGTTATGATTGTTAATATGACTATTGTTATAATTATTGCAGCAAACCTGTATCAAGACACAACGTTAATCGCTTCTCAAGTGAGCCCAGAAGTTGCATGTACAAGCCATGACAAGCCAACAATGCGTTCCACCGTAAGTTTTTCATATGTATACGTACTTTCAACAGATATGCACAAGTCAGAAATGAAACGGGCACTCTATGGCACGCAGAATGATACTTGTTGACATTCATTGCCAAGTGACGTAATACGTGTACGGGAAAATAGGAGAAACAGAGATAGCTTAGATTTTTACGCAATCTGATAGTACATATGATTATTATTCATAATCATGAAAATAGTAATACGTATAGAATATGTACAATATTATCTGGCTTGTTGTTATGATTGTTAATATGACTATTGTTATAATTATTGCAGCAAACCTGTATCAAGACACAACGTTAATCGCTTCTCAAGTGAGCCCAGAAGTTGCATGTACAAGCCATGACAAGCCAACATTGCGTTCCACCGTAAGTTTATCATATGTATACGTACTTTCAACAGATATGCACAAGTCAGAAATGAAACGGGCACTCTATGGCACGCAGAATGATACTTGTTGACATTTCATTGCCAAGGGACGTAATACGTGTACGGGAAAATAGGACAAACAGAGATAACTTAGATTTTTACGCGATCTGATAGTACATACGCTTATTATTCATAATAGTAATACGTATAGAATATGTACAATATTATCTGGCTTGTTGTTATGATTGTTAATATGACTATTGTTATAATTATTGCAGCAAACCTGTATCAAGACACAACGTTAATCGCTTCTCAAGTGAGCCCAGAAGTTGCATGTACAAGCCATGACAAGCCAACATTGCGTTCCACCGTAAGTTTTTCATATGTATACGTACTTTCAACAGATATGCACAAGTCAGAAATGAAACGGGCACTCTATGGCACGCAGAATGATACTTGTTGACATTTCATTGCCAAGGGACGTAATACGTGTACGGGAAAATAGGACAAACAGAGATAACTTAGATTTTTACGCGATCTGATAGTACATATGATTATTATTCATAATAGTAATACGTATAGAATATGTACAATATTATCTGGCTTGTTGTTATGATTGTTAATATGACTATTGTTATAATTATTGCAGTAAACCTGTATCAAGACACAACGTTAATCGCTTCTCAAGTGAGCCCAGAAGTTGCATGTACAAGCCATGACAAGCCAACAATACGTTCCACCGTAAGTTTTTCATATGTATACGTACTTTCAACAGATATGCACAAGTCAGAAATGAAACGGGCACTCTATGGCACGCAGAATGATACTTGTTGACATTTCATTGCCAAGTGACGTAATACGTGTACGGGAAAATAGGAGAAACAGAGATAGCTTAGATTTTTACGCAATCTGATAGTACATATGATTATTATTCATAATAGTAATACGTAAAGAATATGTACAATATTATCTGGCTTGTTGTTATGATTGTTAATATGACTATTGTTATAATTATTGCAGCAAACCTGTATCAAGACACAACGTTAATCGCTTCTCAAGTGAGCCCAGAAGTTGCATGTACAAGCCATGACAAGCCAACATTGCGTTCCACCGTAAGTTTATCATATGTATACGTACTTTCAACAGATATGCACAAGTCAGAAATGAAACGGGCACTCTATGGCACGCAGAATGATACTTGTTGACATTTCATTGCCAAGGGACGTAATACGTGTACGGGAAAATAGGACAAACAGAGATAACTTAGATTTTTACGCGATCTGATAGTACATATGATTATTATTCATAATAGTAATGCGTATAGAATATGTACAATATTATCTGGCTTGTTGTTATGAATGTTAATATGACTATTGTTATAATTATTGCAGCAAACCTGTATCAAGACACAACGTTAATCGCTTCTCAAGTGAGCCCAGAAGTTGCATGTACAAGCCATGACAAGCCAACAATACGTTCCACCGTAAGTTTTTCATATGTATACGTACTTTCAACAGATATGCACAAGTCAGAAATGAAACGGGCACTCTATGGCACGCAGAATGATACTTGTTGACATTTCATTGCCAAGTGACGTAATACGTGTACGGGAAAATAGGAGAAACAGAGATAGCTTAGATTTTTACGCAATCTGATAGTACATATGATTATTATTCATAATAGTAATACGTATAGAATATGTACAATATTATCTGGCTTGTTGTTATGATTGTTAATATGACTATTGTTATAATTATTGCAGCAAACTTGTATCAAGACACAACGTTAATCGCTTCTCAAGTGAGCCCAGAAGTTGCATGTACAAGCCATGACAAGCCAACAATGCGTTCCACCGTAAGTTTTTCATATGTATACGCACTTTCAACAGATATGCACACATCAGAAATGAAACGTGCACACTATGGCACGCAGAATGATACTTGTTGACATTTCTTTGCCAAGGGACGTAATACGTGTACGGGAAAATAGGACAAACAGAGATAACTTAGATTTTTAAGCGATCTGATAGTACATATGATTATTATTCATAATAGTAATACGTAAAGAATATGTACAATATTATCTGGCTTGTTGTTATGATTGTTAATATGACTATTGTTATAATTATTGCAGCAAACCTGTATCAAGACACAACGTTAATCGCTTCTCAAGTGAGCCCAGAAGTTGCATGTACAAGCCATGACAAGCCAACAATGCGTTCCACCGTAAGTTTTTCATATGTATACGTACTTTCAACAGATATGCACAAGTCAGAAATGAAACGGGCACTCTATGGCACGCAAAATGATACTTGTTGACATTTCATTGCCAAGGGACGTAATACGTGTACGGGAAAATAGGACAAACAGAGATAACTTAGATTTTTACGCGATCTGATAGTACATATGATTATTATTCATAATAGTAATACGTATAGAATATGTACAATATTATCTGGCTTGTTGTTATGATTGTAAATATGACTATTGTTATAATTAGTGCAGCAAACCTGTATCAAGACACAACGTTAATCGCTTCTCAAGTGAGCCCAGAAGTTGCATGTACAAGCCATGACAAGCCAACAATGCGTTCCACCGTAAGTTTTTCATATGTATACGCACTTTCAACAGATATGCACACATCAGAAATGAAACGTGCACTCTATGGCACGCAGAATGATACTTGTTGACATTTCATTGCCAAGGGACGTAATACGTGTACGGGAAAATAGGACAAACAGAGATAACTTAGAGTTTTACGCGATCTGATAGTACATATGATTATTATTCATAATAGTAATACGTAAAGAATATGTACAATATTATCTGGCTTGTTGTTATGATTGTTAATATGACTATTGTTATAATTATTGCAGCAAACCTGTATCAAGACACAACGTTAATCGCTTCTCAAGTGAGCCCAGAAGTTGCATGTACAAGCCATGACAAGCCAACATTGCGTTCCATCGTAAGTTTATCATATGTATACGTACTTTCAACAGATATGCACAAGTCAGAAATGAAACGGGCACTCTATGGCACGCAGAATGATACTTGTTGACATTTCATTTCCAAGAGACGTAATACGTGTACGGGAAAATAGGACAAACAGAGATAACTTAGATTTTTACGCGATCTGATAGTACATATGCTTATTATTCATAATAGTAATACGTATAGAATATGTACAATATTATCTGGCTTGTTGTTATGATTGTTAATATGACTATTGTTATAATTATTGCAGCAAACCTGTATCAAGACACAACGTTAATCGCTTCTCAAGTGAGCCCATAAGTTGCATGTACAAGCCATGACAAGCCAACATTGCGTTCCACCGTAAGTTTATCATATGTATACGTACTTTCAACAGATATGCACAAGTCAGAAATGAAACGGGCACTCTATGGCACGCAGAATGATACTTGTTGACATTTCATTGCCAAGGGACGTAATACGTGTACGGGAAAATAGGACAAACAGAGATAACTTAGATTTTTACGCGATCTGATAGTACATATGATTATTATTCATAATAGTAATACGTATAGAATATGTACAATATTAACTGGCTTGTTGTTATGATTGTTAATATGACTATTGTTATAATTATTGCAGCAAACCTGTATCAAGACACAACGTTAATCGCTTCTCAAGTGAGCCCAGAAGTTGCATGTACAAGCCATGACAAGCCAACAATACGTTCCACCGTAAGTTTTTCATATGTATACGTACTTTCAACAGATATGCACAAGTCAGAAATGAAACGGGCACTCTATGGCACGCAGAATGATACTTGTTGACATTTCATTGCCAAGTGACGTAATACGTGTACGGGAAAATAGGAGAAACAGAGATAGCTTAGATTTTTACGCAATCTGATAGTACATATGATTATTATTCATAATAGTAATACGTATAGAATATGTACAATATTATCTGGCTTGTTGTTATGATTGTTAATATGACTATTGTTATAATTATTGCAGCAAACTTGTATCAAGACACAACGTTAATCGCTTCTCAAGTGAGCCCAGAAGTTGCATGTACAAGCCATGACAAGCCAACAATGCGTTCCACCGTAAGTTTTTCATATGTATACGCACTTTCAACAGATATGCACACATCAGAAATGAAACGTGCACACTATGGCACGCAGAATGATACTTGTTGACATTCCTTTGCCAAGGGACGTAATACGTGTACGGGAAAATAGGACAAACAGAGATATCTTAGATTTTTACGCGATCTGATAGTACATATGATTATTATTCATAATAGTAATACGTAAAGAATATGTACAATATTATCTGGCTTGTTGTTATGATTGTTAATATGACTATTGTTATAATTATTGCAGCAAACCTGTATCAAGACACAACGTTAATCGCTTCTCAAGTGAGCCCAGAAGTTGCATGTACAAGCCATGACAAGCCAACATTGCGTTCCACCGTAAGTTTATCATATGTATACGTACTTTCAACAGATATGCACAAGTCAGAAATGAAACGGGCACTCTATGGCACGCAGAATGATACTTGTTGACATTTCATTGCCAAGGGACGTAATACGTGTACGGGAAAATAGGACAAACAGAGATAACTTAGATTTTTACGCGATCTGATAGTACATATGATTATTATTCATAATAGTAATACGTAAAGAATATGTACAATATTATCTGATAGTACATATGATTATTATTCATAATAGTAATACGTATAGAATATGTACAATATTATCTGGCTTGTTGTTATGATTGTTAATATGACTATTGTTATAATTATTGCAGCAAACCTGTATCAAGACACAACGTTAATCGCTTCTCAAGTGAGCCCAGAAGTTGCATGTACAAGCCATGACAAGCCAACAATACGTTCCACCGTAAGTTTTTCATATGTATACGTACTTTCAACAGATATGCACAAGTCAGAAATGAAACAGGCACTCTATGGCACGCAGAATGATACTTGTTGACATTTCTTTGCCAAGGGACGTAATACGTGTACGGGAAAATAGGAGAAACAGAGATAGCTTAGATTTTTACGCAATCTGATAGTACATATGATTATTATTCATAATAGTAATACGTATAGAATATGTACAATATTATCTGGCTTGTTGTTATGATTGTTAATATGACTATTGTTATAATTATTGCAGCAAACTTGTATCAAGACACAACGTTAATCGCTTCTCAAGTGAGCCCAGAAGTTGCATGTACAAGCCATGACAAGCCAACAATGCGTTCCACCGTAAGTTTTTCATATGTATACGCACTTTCAACAGATATGCACACATCAGAAATGAAACGTGCACTCTATGGCACGCAGAATGATACTTGTTGACATTTCTTTGCCAAGGGACGTAATACGTGTACGGGAAAATAGGACAAACAGAGATAACTTAGATTTTTACGCGATCTGATAGTACATATGATTATTATTCATAATAGTAATACGTATAGAATATGTACAATATTATCTGGCTTGTTGTTATGATTGTTAATATGACTATTGTTATAATTAGTGCAGCAAACCTGTATCAAGACACAACGTTAATCGCTTCTCAAGTGAGCACAGAAGTTGCATGTACAAGCCATGACAAGCCAACATTGCGTTCCATCATAAGTTTATCATATGTATACGTACTTTCAACAGATATGCACAAGTCAGAAATGAAACGGGCACTCTATGGCACGCAGAATGATACTTGTTGACATTTCATTGCCAAGGGACGTAATACGTGTACGGGAAAATAGGACAAACAGAGATAACTTAGATTTTTACGCGATCTGATAGTACATATGCTTATTATTCATAATAGTAATACGTATAGAATATGTACAATATTATCTGGCTTGTTGTTATGATTGTTAATATGACTATTGTTATAATTATTGCAGCAAACCTGTATCAAGACACAACGTTAATCGCTTCTCAAGTGAGCCCAGAAGTTGCATGTACAAGCCATGACAAGCCAACATTGCGTTCCACCGTAAGTTTATCATATGTATACGTACTTTCAACAGATATGCACAAGTCAGAAATGAAACGGGCACTCTATGGCACGCAAAATGATACTTGTTGACATTTCATTGCCAAGGGACGTAATACGTGTTCGGGAAAATAGGACAAACAGAGATAACTTAGATTTTTACGCGATCTGATAGTACATATGATTATTATTCATAATAGTAATACGTATAGAATATGTACAATATTATCTGGCTTGTTGTTATGATTGTTAATATGACTATTGTTATAATTATTGCAGCAAACCTGTATCAAGACACAACGTTAATCGCTTCTCAAGTGAGCCCAGAAGTTGCATGTACAAGCCATGACAAGCCAACAATGCGTTCCACCGTAAGGTTTT
>JAWPHD010023820.1:0-21044 GCA_037043455.1 Cyrtodaria siliqua
GTACAGTAGATTGAGGGACAGGAATGGTATACGGCAGAGCATTTTGCCTATAACTGGTACTGCACGTTTTCTTCCTTTTAAGAGCTCTGTACTCTGCCGACCGGATGCGTTTTTGATCATCCGAATCGCTGGCAACATCGTCGCCTTCATACACTTTCACTGTATCCCAACCCCCGGGGGACTTGTCTGCAATGCGAATAAGTTTATTTATGCGTATCAGAATGGCCGCTGCTTTTTCCAAATATTTGCAATTCTTAAGTTTGGTATTCTTCTGTGCCAGATTTATCAATTCTAAAACTTCAGAATTACACTGATTTTGTATTCTATTTGACTTGTTTTTTAAATCAAAAGTCTCCGCCTTAACTTTGCTATTTTGTCTACCACAGCTGGTTTCATTTTCATCAATAATTTCTTGCTTCAAACTTGCAAATTTGTTATCGAAATAGTTTCTAATTAAATCGAACGTTTCACCCGCATCTATGCCCCCGGAAGATTTACCTTGCAAGTCTCTGCGCGAACTGTTGTCGTTCAATTCTTCCTCTGAGTTGGACATCTGAAATATTTGGCTAGTATGGCACTACACGTCCGATCTCTAGCGAAGGCTTAGCTCGAATGACCAACGCCCAGCATAAGTCTAAGAATAACTATACACGATTCAACTCATACAACCACTTCCAAAACCGGTTATCTATTAATAATAGTATGCTAACCACTGGCGTTCGAGTCATACAACTAAAAGAAAAACCACAAAAAATAAATAAAATACAACAACAAAGAACAACAAATCATGTATCAAAATACAAATGAAAATAAATTACACAGTAACTGCTTCCACGATCTCGGTAACGGTATTTAATTTGAGTGAACTGTTCCTCTAGATCTAGATAATGGTACTAAAACAAACGTGAGTTATTTTAACGATGTTGGTAACGGTACTTATTATAGAGTGAACTGTTTTGTAGAGCAAAATAACAGTACTCAATAGGTTTTCACGACCTCGGTAACGGTACTTGTTAATGGGTTCGTTCAGGGTTCTCCCATCGGCAACCACGTTGGTTGCCAATGGCCATCGATGGTAACATTTGGTACCAACGAGGCCACCGATACTACCTCAGGTGTAGAGTCGCGGGAAGATTGGTTATGTAATTAAAATTAGTTTCGGAGATACAAGGTTACATACAAACTTCAATCGGCGGCGTCAACATTCAACTTTTGCGTTTAGGTCATTTTCACACAAACTGTATGCACTTTCAAGCTTTGCTTATATTTATATCTTGGATGGTACATCGCAACGTGACAAAACAAATGTGGAAGTGACCTTGACCCTCCAAGCAAAGAGCAGATAACTTAATATGTTTTACCTTCAACATTTGGGTCAATAAACTGTATCCACTAGACCTTTCAAACTTTGCTTGTAGTTGTATATTGGGTGGTACATTGCAACGCGACAAAGCAAATGTGGAAGTAACATTGACCCTCCAAGCAAGCAAAGGGCTGATAACTTAATAATGTTTACATTCAACTTTTGCGTTTAGGTCAATTTCTCACAAACTGTATGCACTAGACCATTTTGCTTATAGTTGTATCTTGAGTGGTACATTGCAACGTGATAAAGCAAATGTGGATGTGACCTTGATCCTCCAAGCAAGGGGCAGATAATTTAATAAATTTTACCTTCAACATTTGGGTTTAGGTCACTTTCTCACAAACTTTATGCATTAGACCTTTCAAACTTCGCTTAAAGTTGTTTCTTAGGTACGTTACCTACCCCTGAAACGCCGCGTGGCCATCCCTGCTTCGTACTGGCTTAAACTACTCGCTGGACCCCGGCGCCCCTGCGGCATGCAGACGTGGGCAAAGTTTGGCGGAGCTGCTCCGACGGTCGGCCGCATCACAACGTGTCAAAAAGCAAATGTGGATGTAAACTTCACCCTCCAAGCAAAGGGCAGATAACTTTAATTGTTACATTTACATCACTTTCTCATAAACTATAATTACGCACTAGATCCGCTTTAAACCTAGTGTATAGCTTAATCTTTGGAAGACAAAACATTATATTTTGACATAGTTTTGTCTTGGGTCGTGCATCTGTTTGGACGCATGGATTTCATCTATGACCTTGACCTACTGTTTGGGGCTGGTGATTTTTTATGCCCCCACCACAAATTGATGAGGAGGCATATAGCGTTACCCATGTCCGTCCGTCCTTCCGTCCGTTCCGAAATGTTTGTGTCTATCTCCTCCCACACTTTTCAACCGATTGCTTCGGAACTTTACAGTATGCTTACCTATGATGTCAAGATGTAAATATCGTTTCGGCGTCAAAATCGATCCACTATTACCGAAGTTATGGCCCCTTTTTCGTGAAATGTTACGTGAAAATATCTTGTGTATCTATCTCCTCTAACAATTTTTCAACCGATTGCTTCGAAACTTTACAGGATGCTTACCTATGATGTCAGTATGTGCATATCGTTTCGGCGTCAAAATCGACTCATTATTATCGGAGTTATGGCCCCTTTTTCGTCAAATTTAACGTCAAAATATCTTGTGTGTCTACTCCCAAATTGTTCAACTGATTGCTTCAAAACTTTACAGGATGCTTACTTATGACGTCAAGATGTGCGCATTGTCTCGGGGTCAAAATCGACTAAACCCCCAGTGGCCTACTTTGCCACTGACCGTTCCAAGGCGGTAGCCCTATTGTCAACCCTTTTGTGTTTGTGATGTCGTTTGCATTTATTATTACTTTAGCCTTCTTGTTTTTCTGTTTGCGTGTTTGTTTCTGTGTTTTGTGGTTGACTGTCCATCCTGAATGCTACTTTCGATACTGTCCGATCGGTTTATATTTCTTAGTATTACCGGACTTATGGCCTTTTTTTCGTCAAATTTTGCGTAAACATATATTGTGTGTCTATCTCCTCCCACAGTTTTTCTCCGTTTCTTTTCAAACTTGACAGGATGCTAACCTATGATATATCAAAATATGCATTTCGATTCGGTGTCATTAGTACCAGATGTACGGCCCCTTTTTCGTCAAATTTGACGTTGTACACTGAATGTTTTCAGTGGGGGTATCCGTGTCCCATGGACACATTTCTAGTTTGTTTATAGAATGGCATTTTGTTTTTAAACAAATGCACTTAAATGTCATATCAGCAAACTGTAAACTCCATTTTATAAGTTATTAAACTTACAAACTTTCATTTAAACAACATTTATCTATTATTTTTAAGTCCCGCCCCCGTTAGGCGATACATACAAACTTTAACCAACAAGCTTACATGCAAACAGTTACACTTTAACCAAATACTCTAAGTAGAAAAGGGGCCATAAGTTTGTTAAAATAAAATCATGAGTTACAAAACCAGGCTGTATCAGGTTGATTAATGATGCTGAATACATGTGTGAAGTTGCAATCCATTCTGTAGCTTCAGTGATACAAGCTTAAATACAAACTTTAACCCGGAAGCAGACGCAAACGACGACGCAGACGCATATGAGGACCAAGTGATGACAATAGCTCTATTTTAATTTTTTTCGAAAAAAGTCGAGCTTAAAAGGTTGACAATGGTTGACACTATTTAAACAGGGAAGTGTAAATAAAGAAACCACCGCCAGGCTAGATCTTCTTTTAAACAAACTAGACCTCATTAACAGGCAAAGGCAGTATAAGTAAAACACAAACAGGATCAAAATTGGTCAAGTTCAAATACAAAATGAATGTGCTAGAGTGGTCACAAGGCAGAATACGACATTTTCCAATAAATTAAGGGACAAAACTCTATTCAAAATATGTAAACTCGATTTCCAAATTTCTCTTTTCATACTTTTTATATTATCACAGTAGCGTTGCATGTGCAGTTTGGCGGCGGTAAAAGGTCTCCCCGTGCTTGCAATCAGAACTGTTATTCAGTCCGATCTTTGGAGATCGCTGAGCCGGATATTTATAGAATGAATGAATGAATGGTGTTTTACGGCACGTCGACACATAAATAGGTCATATTGTGCGCAAAAATTTATGAAAAATGAAGTATTAATTAAAAATTAATGTAAATATATAAAGATAAAACTATTAAAAAATAAGGGATGATCAGATGTAATATAAACTATGTATGTAAATCAACAAATGCCCGTCAACGGGTATATAAACAAGTAAATATATATAAGAACACATTACAATGATTTATATAGTCTGATCTCTTTCAGGAAATCTAAAACAAGACTAAAATCTGCAGTATCAAATAACTCTTTCATAGTATTAACATTGTAGAGGATATTTATAGATATCGGTGGTACATTCTCAAATGCTTTTGTATTTTTCTTGAATTTCGAATGGGTGGTACTCCAGCCTTTAACGTTTCTGAGTATTGATTAATCACCCTTAGGATACGTTGCCTGCTTTTTAATTTAGTATTTTGACTGATGCCAGTGATACGTAGGTTTCATAACCTCTGCTACTAACTAAATTTCTTTTGTTTATTTCGCCCATTGTTTTCTAGTTTAAGGAAAACCGTTTTGTTAAAAACTGGGATAATACGCCGCTGGCCATGGACTGGTGGAAAATACCTCATTGAAGGTTACATGTTCACCGTCATATGCATATCATCGTCGGGATGTCAAATCTCTGTACTATTGACATTTTAAATATTGAGTTCTTCTCTACCCGGGGCTAGAGGGCGTGAACGGTAGCAAGCACTTTTCACTACTGTTCATGAACAGTCTCAATCAAACCGAGATTTCAATATTTTTGTATTTATCGTGTTCAAAGATTTCCAAATTTCTCTTTTCATACTGTTTTCTAGTGTTACTAATCCGGTTTAGTTAGTTTTTCAAACTTCTCCGATCGTTATTTGGTAAATGAAAATGCTAGTGTTCACAAGGCAGAATGTTATATTTCAGTAAAACAAGCGAAATTACTCTCGTATTGCTAATCCAATCTGCCTAGTTTTCGGACTTGCCTTAGCTTTCATTTATATAAAGACCCGGACAAAAAATTGTAAAGATCAAATTAACAAGAAGTAAATGACATTGAAGCGCTCTCCTGAAGATCTGAACAGCTAGATCTTGCAACGGTATCATAACTTTTTATATGTTCGTCATTATTTGAAGGGGTGGTGTTTATTAATCATCGAAAAATACAAGCTTTGTTGTGGCCATGTTGGAGGAGGCATGTTTGAAGTCCAAGCAGCCCTTGCAGTTGTCAGAGTAAATACATTTTATTTTCAATATTTCTCAAATCAAAATCGTTTTGTAACAAGAGTAACATTCCTGTTAAGTTTCAAGAAAATCTTTCAAGTAGTTTCAGAGTAGTAGTTGCCACAACGTTTTCCTATATACTCTGTGTAAACAAAGATGACTTCTGGTTGCCATGTTTGGTGTCAATTAAAACAAATGTTTAGGACCAACTTCATGCTATTCCAGTCATTTTGGTAAAGGTACCAAATCAATAACCCATGGTAACCACAAAGTTGTACTTGTAAAATCTATTTTTAGCTGTGGTGGCCATCTTGAAGTTCACCTGAATTTTACTTAGGACCAACCAGATATCAAGAGCAACATTCCTATTAAGTTTCATAATAAATCTATCAAATAGTTTCAGAGTAGTCGCCACATGCTTTTCCTATATAACTCTATATAAACAGCATATCTGACATCAAATTGAAATTAATTTTGGTTAAGACCAACTACATCTCATGGCAGTCATTCGGTAAAGGTTCATTTATGGTTTGTGAGAAGTAGTCGCCACCAAAATCTATTTTTAGCCGTGGAGGCCATCTTGAATTTCCGGCCGACCTGAACTATGCTAGGATCAACTAGACATCAAGAGCAATATTCCTGTGAAGTTGAAAATACGTGAAATAGTTTCAGAGGAGTAGTCGCCACAAGTTTTTCCTATATTACTCTATGTAGAAAAACGATGGCCGCTGGCGGCCATGTTTGACAGCGAATCAAAATATATTTTGTTTAGGACCAACTACATGTCATGCCAGCCATTTTAGTAAGGTTCCAAATCAATACCACTTATGGTTTTTGAAAAGTAATCGCCACATACTTGTATTTTTTAAATCTATTTTAGCAGTGGAGGCCATCTTGTATTTCCGGCCGTCTGATTTTACGCTGGGATCAACTAGACATCAAGAGCAATATTTCCTGTGAAGTTTCATGAAAATCCGTTTCAGAGGAGTAGTCGCCACAAGGTTTTTCTATATTATGTAAACAAAGATGGCCTCATCACTTATGTTTTTTTGAGAACTAGTCTCCACAAAATTGTATTTTAAAGTCTATGTTTAGCCGTGGCGGCAATTTTGAATTTCCGGCTGACCTGATTTTTTGCTAGAATCAATTAGACATCAAGACAAAATTCTTGTGAAGTTTCATGAAAATCCTTTAAGTTGTTTCAGAGGAGTAGTCGCTACAAGTTTTTACTATATAACTCTATGTAAACAAGGATGGCCTCTGGCAGCCATGTTTAAGGTCGAATCAATATGATTTTCGACAAGGACCAACAACATGTCATGCTGATGATTATAGAAAAGGTCCCATATCAATATCGCCTATATTTGTCAAGAAGTAGTCGCTACAAACTTTTTTTTAATCTATTTTTAGGCTTTAGAGGCCATCTTGGATTTCACATCAACGTGAATGTTTGCTTGGATCAACTCGATATTATGGGCAACATTCCTGTAAAGTTTCATGAAAATCCATCCAGTAGTTTCAGAGAAGTAGTCGCTACAAATGTTTACTATATAACTCTATGTAAACAAAGATGGCTGCTGGCAGCCATATTTCACGTCGAATCAAAATAATGTTCAACAAAAACCAACGTCATGTCATGCCGGTCATTTTAGAAGAAGCCCCATATAAATATCATTTATAGTTTTCAAGAAGTAGTCGCTACAATATTGTACGTTTTTTTTAAATATATTTTTAGCTTTGGTGCCCATGTTGGATTTCACATCAACACGAATTTTTGCTAGGATCAACCAGACATTATGGGCAACATTCCTGTAAAGTTTCATTAAAATCCATCCAGTAGTTTCAGAGTAGTCGCTGCAAGAAAAGTTTACGGACAGACAGACGGACGCCGCACCAAGGCATAAGCTCTGCTGGTCTGTGATCATCATTATTTTACATTTAACGTTAGCTTTTTTTACATTTGTGGCAGTTTTACATTTACCGTAATTTTTACAGTTGAGGTTTTTACAATCTGAATTAAACGATTTAATGGTATGTATTCATCAAATGCAATTTCAGAGACCATACTACAATACCCTTTGTCACAATAATGTAATGGTCTTGATTCAAAGAAAGAACAGTCCATTATTATATATATGTAGCGGGTTAAGGGTAAATTATATATGAAGACAAATATACGTCGTAGTCAAATAACGGCTCAAACATTTGGAGCAGTGTATAATATAGAGAATAATCAACAGTCTCAGTGTGATACGAAAAATATGTCACGAGCTTACCTTGTAATTCGGTAAAAAAAACGAATTCGAAGAACCCTTGTACCTTTTAATTCGGTAAAAAAAAGAACTCGTTCTTTAAAAACGAGTTTGAAGTACGAGTTATTTAACCGAATTACAATGTGCTCGATAGACTTATTTTTTTGTATCACATCGAGACTGTTGATTATTCTTTTTATTATTAGTGATTTCTTAAGGATATCCCCTCCCCACCCCAACCCCAACCTCCCCCCATCCACTACCACGAAAGGCGCCCTCGCATATGAATACATTTGGCAGATTTTGAAATAAGCCGTTAAATTTGCTGATTTAAATCGATAGCAATCCACAGTACCATTAAATACCAAAATGATAAAAAAAAAGTATTTCCGGCAGTGATATCTTCACACCAGTCAGTGGCGATATAAAAAAATGATATCGTCACGATATCACTTTTGTCTGATACTAAAAAAATATGTTACTGAGAAATCCTTATAAATAACTGATATCAATATAATAAAGATTTATATTAAGATCTCTGTTCATTAATAAAAACAAACTCCGTCCACTATTAGTCAACATTCCTAAGTACCCACCTAATAATATATCAATAATATTATCATTGTTATGTGTGTTTAAATCGTCGATGTGTTTTCTTAGAAATAAATTATAACACTTATACAAGTGGGTACTTAGATGTGTGTTAAGTAATTTTGAATTAGTGTTATTTGCGATGTTCCTAATTCTACAATATTCTAACTAAGATTATTTTGACAACATGTTTTACTAGCATTACCACTACAAATGCGGTTGCAAAATATATTTTCGAAATATGTATGATAAAATGTTAACGCTGAATTACAGTTACTTGAATTTCAAACGATATTTAATTAAAATGGTGGTAATTTATGATTATCCGTGTTGTTGTTTTTATAGACGGAACTTCCATCTGCAATAAATAAGTCAAATGTTCATGGTTTTGATATTATTTCCTACCAATTTTAAGACGTTTATATCTTGAAATCGGACTGTGATTAATGTTAGTTAAGATAAAAAATTGATTAATTGGGAATTTTGTCCGGCATTGTTTACGCTTGTTACTCGTTCGTATTTGCATTTACTTGTTTACACAGCCGTTAACGAGCACCTGTTGATCTTTATATTCATAGTTAATCTATGTTTTACCATACCATGCTTTATTTGTAAATAGTTTTACTTATACATTTTTCGCGAACTCTGTCTGATAAGTAACTATTTCATTGTTCATTTGCATCAGTTTTCGCGCACAATATGACCTATTTGTGTCGACGTACCGTAAGGTACTATTCATTCATTACGCTTGATATTGAAGCGTACTATACAAAAAAGTCACGTGGGTTACCCATTCTGACACGATCGCAGGACTTATGAGAAGACACTTTGCCCTGCATTCAGCAAAATGGCAGTCGGTCATAAATATTACTGCATGTTCCCTAAATTGTACCCATGTCGAGGGGCCCGTTTACGCTGGAGAACAAAACCCGTTTTATATATGTTGTGCCACGAGTATCTAAACAATATATTCATTTTTGTGTGATTTTTACCCGATTACTCCCAATGGGTGAAGCCAAAATCCGAGACATTATTGCGCATCTTCAAATCCTAACTAAGAAAAACACCATACATGAACTTGAAATCTCAAAGTATAGAAGGAGTAAGTGTCATAAGGCCGAAACTCTGTAATAGTTAATTACTGCAAGCTACATGTAGACGGGCTCTCGTTTTATCAATGTTGTGCCTTGAGTCCCTAAATGACCATACCAAATTAGAATCAAATGCAGTCACATTTGGAGAAGATTTGGAGAAGATCTGCAATTATTTGTGGTTTTTGACCTGATTACCCTCTATGGGGCCCCAGCGAATGGAGACAAAATATAAAAACTTATTTACACATCCTATATTAAGAAATACACCACACATGAAGGCTATAGAAGAAGTTAACGTCACAAGCCCGAAACTCGAAATAGTAAATTACTGCAAGTTCCCCAGGAACCGCTTTATACAGGAGGTCAAAACTAGTCTTAGATATGTTGTGCCTCAAGTCCCTAAATGGCCATACAAAATTAGAATCAAATCCATTTACATCTGGACAAGATAGTTTTTTTTGTGATTTTTGACCCGATTACCCCATGGGGCCTCCAGTGGGCAAAGCTAAAATCCGAGACATTGCTTCACCCCCATAGGTCATATGCATTACACATACAAAATATGCAGAAAATATGTGCTGTCATTTAGGAATGGCAGCCATTATAGACAGACGGACTGATGGACTGTATATAGCATATTTAGAAAATCAAGGGCTATAACTCGGTATTACTGGTCCAATATGGTTATTTTTTAAAACTGTCTGAGCTGTCATTAATATTAGTGACCTGGTAAAATTTGGTAAAGGTCAGATGAACAATGAATGTCCTATCGTCTTAACGAGGCAAAATATAGTATTTTTAAATAAATCAAGGGCCATAACTCTGCTGTTACTGGTCCGATCTGGCTCTTTTTCGAATTCGTCCGAGCTTTCATTGATATTAACAATATGGTAAAGTTTGGGGTGAAGATCGTCTTAACGAGGTAACCGTTAACGGACGGACGTATGGGCGAGGGACGGACGGACGACGCACAACTCGCCATCCCATAAGCTCTGCTGGCCTTTGGCTAAAAATAGGGCCTACATTGTTAAGGAGGCAATATACAGCATATTTAAATAAATAAAGGGCCATACTCCGGTGTTACTTGTCCGATCAAACTGGTTTTCGATCTTTTCTGAGCTTTCATCAATATTAACAATCTGACAAAGTTTGGTAAAGACTGTATGAAAAATAAAGGCCCTATCGCATTTTTTAGGAAAATCAAGGGCCCCAACTCTTGTGTTACTGGTCCGATCTGGCTGGTTTTAGAACTTGACCAAGTTTTCATCAATATCAATAATCTGGCCAAGTTTGATCGATTGAAAAATAAAGACCGTATCGTGTTAACGGGGCAAATATAGCATTTTTAAGACATAACTATTATGTGTTACTGGTCCAATCTGACAGGTTTTCGTACTCGTCCTAGCTTTCATTGATATTAACACTCTGGCCAAGTTTGGTCAAGATCCAATTACAATGTTTTATGAAATGAATTTTCTATCACGTTTACGAGGTAAAATATAACATTTTTCAGAAAATTAAGGGCCATAACTCCAGTATTAATGTTCCGATCTGGTTGTTTTTTAAATTTGTTTGTGCTTGCATTGATATCAACAATCTGGTAATGTTTGGAAAAGATCGGATGGGAAATGAAGGTCCTGTCGTGTTAACGGGGCAAAATATAACATATTTAAAAATCAAGGGCTACAACTCTGGTGTTAGTGGTCCGATCTGACTGGTTTTTACAAACTCGTCCAAGCTTTTATTCATACCAACAAGCTGGTAAAGACTGGAAAAGATCCGATGAAAAATGAAGGCCTTTCGTGTTAACGAGACAAAATATAGTAATTTTAACTAAATCAAGGGCCATAACTCCGGTGTTACTCGTCTGAACTGGATGGTTTTCAAACTCGTCAGAGCTTTAATTTTTTTCCGAAAAACATCGGTTGAAAAATAAAGGCCCTTTGTGTTAACGAGGCAAAAGTTAATGGACGGACGCTGGACAACTCGCCATCCCATAAGCTCTGCTGGCCTTCAGGGATCCTTGCACATGACATACATATTGGTGGACAGACAGGAGAGCGGTGTGCAGACGTACAATACCGTTCTAAAAGACGGACGGACAGATAGAAAAGAAGAGAGTTGATCCACCATACATTACGGATAGATGAACGGACGGTCAGAAGATCGTAGAGTTGAAGCACTATACAGTACGGACGGACGGACGGACGGACGGGCGAGTTGATGCACGTTAAATAAGTAGTAGATATAAAAATCGAACAGGAAATGTAGCATTATCTACGGTCAAACTATGACATGTAGCATTCAAATCACCTTAGTTTATCTACGGTCGGACTATGTCATGTAGCATTCAAATCACCATAGTTTATCTACGGTCGGAATATGACATGTAGCTATCAAATCACCAAAGTTTACCTACGGCCGGACTATGACATGTAGCATTCAAATCACCTTAGTTTATCTACGGTCGGACTATGACATGTAGCATTCAAATCGCCATAGTTTATCTACGGTCGGACTATGACATGTAGCATTCAAATCACCAAAGTTTATCTAGAGTCGGTATATGACATGTATCATTCAAATCACCATAGTTTATCTACTGTCGGACTATGGCATGTAGCGTTCAAGTCACCACAGTTTATCTACGGTCGGAATATGACATATAGCATTCAAATCACCTTATTTTATCTACGGTCGTACTATGACATGTATCATTCAAATCATCATATTTTATCTACTGTCGGACTATGGCATGTAGCGTTCAAGTCACCACAGTTTATCTACGGTCGGAATATGACATATAGCATTCAAATCACCTTATTTTATCTACGGTCGGAATATGACATGTAGCATTCAAATCACCAAAGTGTATATACGGTCGGACTATGACATGTATCATTCAAATCACCATAGTTTATCTACGGTAGGACTATGACATGTAGCATTCAAATCACCACAGTTTATCTAGAGTCGGTCTGTGACATGTATCATTCAAACCACCATAGTTTATCTACGGTCGGACTACGACATGTATCATTCAAACCACCATCGTTTATCTACGGTCGGTCTATGACATGTAGCATTCAAATCACCATAGTTTATCTAGAGTCGGTCTATGACATGTAGCATTCAAATCACCATAGTTTATCTACGGTCGGACTATGACATGTAACATTAAAATCCCCGTAGTTTATCTACGGTCGAACTTTGACATGTAGCATTCAAATCACCACAGTTTATCTAGAGTCGGTCTATGGCATGAAGCATTCAAATCACCATAGTTTATTTACGGTCGGACTATGACATGTAGCATTCAAATCACCGTAGTTTATCTATGGTCGGACTATCACATGTAGCATTCAAATCACCACAGTTTATCTAGAGTCGGTATACGACATGTATCATTCAAATCACCGTAGTTTATCTACGGTCGGACTAAGTCATGTAGCATTCAAGTCACTACAGTTTATGTACGGTCAAACTATGACATGTAGCATTCAAATCACCATAGTTTGTGTACGGTCGGACTATGACTTGTAGCATTTAAATCACCATAGTTTATCTACGATCGGTCTATGTCATGTAGCATTCAAATCACCACAGTTTATCTACGGTCGGACTACGACATGTAGCATTCAAATCACCACAGTTGATCTACGGTCGGACTACGACATGTATCATTCAAATCACCACAGTTGATCTACGGTCGGACTACGACATGTATCATTCAAACCACCATAGTTTATCTACGGTCGGACTACGACATGTAGCATTCAAATCACCATAATTTATCTAGAGCCGGTCTAAGACATGTAGCATTCAAATCACCACAGTTTATCTAGAGTTGGTCTATAAAATGTAGCATTCAAATCACCATAGTTTATCTACGGTCGGACTCTGACATGTAGCATTCAAATCACCAGAGTTTATCTACGGTCGGACTACTAGTATGGCATGTAGCATTCAAATAATAACAGTTTATCTACGGTCGGATTATGACATGTAGCATTCAAAGCACCACAGATTATCAACGCTCGAACTATGACATGTAGTATTCAAATCGCCATAGTTAATCTAGAGTAGGACTACGACATGTAACATTCAAATCACCGTATTTTATCTACGGCCGGACTATGACATGTATCATTCAAATCATCGTAGTTTAATTACGGTCGGACGTCGAACTAGGATATGAAGCATTCAAGTCACCATAGTTTATCTACGGTCGGACTATGACATGTAGCATTCAAATCACCACAGTTTATATACGGTCGGACTATGACATGCAACATTCAAATCACCACAGTTTATATACATTCGGACTATGCCATGTGACATTCAAATCACCACAATTTATCTACAGTCGGACTACGACATGCAGCATTCAAAGCACCATCCTTTATCTACAGTCGGACTACGACATGCAGCATTCAAATCACCACAGTTTATCTACGGTCGGACTATGACATGTAGCATTCAAATCACCATAGTTTATCTACGGTCGGAATATGACATGTAGCATTCAAATCACCAAAGTGTATATACGGTCGGACTATGACATGTATCATTCAAATCACCATAGTTTATCTACGGTCGGACTATGACATGTAGCATTTAAATCACCACAGTTTATCTAGAGTCGGTCTGTGATATGTATCATTCAAACCACCATAGTTTATCTACGGTCGGTCTATGGCATGTAGCATTCAAATCACCATAGTTTATCTAGAGTCGGTCTATGACATGTAGCATTCAAATCACCACAGTTTATCTACGGTCTGACTATGTCATGTAGCATTCAAGTCACCACAGTTTATGTACGGTCGGACTACGACATGTAGCATTCAAATCACCATCGTTTATCTACAGTCGGACTACGACATGCAGCATTCAAATCACCACAGTTTATCTACGGTCGGACTATGACATGTAGCTTTCAAATCACCATAGATATCTACGGTCGGAATATGACATGTAGCATTCAAATCAGCACAGTTTATCTACGGTCGGACTATGTCATGTAGCATTCAAGTCACCACAGTTTATGTGCGGTCGGACTATGACATGTAGCATTTAAATCACCATAGTTTATCTGCGATCGGTCTATGACATGTAGCATTCAAATCACCACAGTTTATCTACGGTCGGACTACGACATGTAGCATTCAAATCACCATCGTTTATCTACAGTCGGACTACGACATATAGCATTCATATCACCACAGTTTATCTACGGTCGGACTATGACATGTAGCATTCAAATCACCATAGATATCTACGGTCGGAATATGACATGTAGCATTCAAATCACCAAAGTGTATATACGGTCGGACTATGACATGTATCATTCAAATCACCATTGTGTATCTACGGTCGGACTATGACATGTAGCATTCAAATCACCACAGTTTATCTAGAGTCGGTCTATGACATGTATCATTCAAACCACCATAGTTTATCTACGGTCGGACTACGACATGTAGCATTCAAATCACCACAGTTTATCTAGAGTCGGTCTATGACATGTATCATTCAAACCACCATAGTTTATCTACGGTCGGTCTATGACATGTAGCATTCAAATCAGCATAGTTTATCTAGAGTCGGTCTATGACATGTAGCATTCAAATCACCACAGTTTATCTAGAGTCGGTCTATGACATGAAGCATTCAAATCACCGTAGTTTATCTACGGTCGGACTATGTCATGTAGCATTCAAGTCACCACAGTTTATGTATGGTCGGACTATGACATGTAGCATTCAAATCACCACAGTATATCTAGAGTCGGTTTATGACATGTAGCATTCAAATCAACACAGTTTATTACGGTCGGACCACGACATGTAGCATTTAAATCACCACAGTTTATCTAGAGCCGAACTAAGTCATGTATCATTCAAATCACCACAGTTTATCTAGAGTCGGTCTATGACATGAAGCATTTAAATCACCATAGTTTATCTACGATCGGTCTATGACATGTAGCATTCAAATCAACACAGTTTATTACGGTCGGACCACGACATGTAGCATTGAAATCACCACAGTTTATCTAGAGTCGGTCTATGACATGTAGCATTCAAATCACCATAGTTTATATACGGTCGGACTATGACATGTAGCATTTAAATCACCACAGTTTATCTAGAGCCGAACTAAGTCATGTATCATTCAAATCACCACAGTTTATCTAGAGCCGGACTATGACATGTAGCATTCAAATCACCATAGTTTATCTACGGTCCGACTACGACATGTAGCATTCAAATCACCAGAGTTTATCTACGGTCGGACTATGGCATGTAGCATTCAAATAATCATAATTTATCTACGGTCGGACTATAACATGTAGCATTCAAATCACCACAGTTTATCAACGGTCGAACTATGACATGTAGCATTTAAATCACCATAGTTAATCTAGAGTAGGACTACGACATGTAACATTCAAATCACCGTATTTTATCTACGGTCGGACTATGACATGTATCATTCAAATCATCGTAGTTTAATTACGGTCGGACGTCGGACTATGATATGTAGCATTCAAGTCACTATACTTTATCTACGGTCGGACTATGACATGTATCATTCAAATCATCGCAGTTTAATTACAGTCGGACATCGGACTATGATATGTAGCATTCAATTCACCATAGTTTATCTACGGTCGGACTATGACATGTAGCATTCAAATCACCGTAGATTATCTACGGTCGGACATCGGACTATGATATGTAGCATTCAATTCACCATAGTTTATCTACGGTCGGACTATGACATGTAGCATTCAAATCACCACTGTTTATATACGGTCGGACTATGACATGCTACATTCAAATCACCACAGTTTATATACATTCGGACTATGACATGTAACATTTAAATCACCTCAATTTATCTAGAGTCGGTCTATTACATGTAGCTTTCGTCACCATAGTTTATCAAGGGTCTTTTTTTGACATGTAGCATTCAAATAACCACAGTATATCTAGAGTCGGTCTATGACATGTAGCATTCAAATCACCATCGTTTATCTACGGTCGGACTACGACATGTATCATTCAAATCACCACAGTTTATCTACGGTCGGACTATGACATGTAGCATTCAAATCACCACAGTTTATCTATGGTCGGACTACGACTTGTAGCATTCAAATCATCATAGTTTATCTACGGTCGGACTATTCCATGTAGCATTCGAATCACCATAGTTTATCTACGGTCGGACTATGACATGTAGCATTCAAATCACAAGAGTTCATCTACGATCGGACTACCACATGAAGCATTCAAATCAATACAGTTTATCTACGGTCGGACTATGACATGTAGCATTCAAATCACAAGAGTTCATCTACGATCGGACTACCACATGTAGCATTCAAATCACCACAATTTATCTACGGTCGGTCTATGACATGAAGCATTCAAATCACTATAGTGTATCTACGGTCGGACTATGACATGTATCATTGAAACCACCACAGTTTATCTTGAGTCGGTCTATGTCATGTAGCTTTCAAATCACCATAGTTTATATAGAATCGGTCTATGACATGTTGCATACAAGTCACCATAGTTTAACTACGGTCGGACTATGACATGTAGCATACAAATCACCATAGTTTATCTACGGTCGGACTACGACATGTAGCATTCAAATCGCCGAAGTTTATCTACGGTCGGAAAACGACATGTAGCATTCAAATGACCACAGTTTATATAGAGTCGGTCTATGACATGTTGCATACAAGTCACCATAGTTTAACTACGGTCGGACTATGACATGTAGCATACATATCACCATAGTTTATCTACGGTCGGACTACGACATGAAGCATTCAAATCGCCGAAGTTTATCTACGGTCGGAAAACGACATGTAGCATTCAAATCACCACAGTTTATATAGAGTCGGTCTATGACATGTTGCATACAAGTCAGCATAGTTTAACTACGGTCGGACTATGACATGTAGCATACAAATCACCATAGTTTATCTACGGTCGGACTACGACATGTAGCATTCAAATCGCCGAAGTTTATCTACTGTCGGACTATGACATGTAGCATTCAACATTCAAATCACCATAGTGTTTCTAGAGTCGGACTATGACATGTAGCATTCAAATCACCATAGTTTATCTACGGATAGTTTATCTACGGTCGGACTACGACATGTATCATTCAAATCGCCGTAGTTTATCTACGGTCGGACTATGACATGTAGCATTCAAATCACCGTAGTTTATCTACGTTTGGACTACGATATGTATCATTCTAATCTCCGTAGTTTATCTACGGTCGGACTATGACATGTAGCATTCAAATCACCACAGTTTATCAACGGTCGGACTATGACATGTAGCATTCAAATCAACATAGTTTATCTAGAGTCGGACAATGACATGTAGCATTCAAATCACCATAGTTTATCTACGGATAGTTTATCTACGGCCGGACTACGACATGTATCATTCAAATCGCCGTAGTTTATCTACGGTCGGACTATGACATGTAGCATTCAAATCACCGTAATTTATTTACCGTCGGACTACGACATGTATCATTCAAATCACCGTAGTTTATCTACGGTCGGACTACGACATACAGCATTCAAATCGCCGTAGTTATTCTACGGTCGGACTATGACATGTAGCATTCAAATCACCGTAGTTTATCTACGGTCGGACTATGACATGTATCATTCAAATCACCATAGTTTATCTACGGTCTGACTATGACATGTAGCATTCAAATCACCATAGTATACCTACGGTCGGACATTCAAATCACCACAGTGTATCTACGATCGGACTATGACATGTAGCATTCGAATCACCATAGTTTATCTACGGTCGGACTATGACATGTAGCATTCAAATCAACATAGTTTATCTAGAGTCGGACTATGACATGTAGCATTCAAATCACCATAGTTTATCTACGGATAGTTTATCTACTGTCGGACTACGACATGTATCATTCAAATCGCCGTAGTTTATCTATGGTCGGATTATGACATGTAGCATTCAAATCACCGTAATTTATCTACGGTCGGACTACGACATACAGCATTCGAATCGCCGTAGTTTTTCTACGGTCGGACTATGACATGTAGCATTCAAATCACCGTAGTTTATCTACGGTCGGACTACGACATGTAGCATTCAAATCACCGTAGTTTATCTACGGTCGGACTATGACATGTAGCATTCAAATCACCATAGTTTACCTACGGTCGGACTATGACATGTAGCATTCAAATCACCGTAGTTTATCTACTGTCGGACTACGACATGTAGCATTCAAATCACCGTAGTTTATCTACGGTCGGACTATGACATGTAGCATTCAAATCACCATAGTTTATCTACGGTCGGACATTCAAATCACCACAGTGTATCTACGATCGGACTATGACATGTAGCATTCGAATCACCATAGTTTATCTACGGTCGGACTATGACATGTAGCATTCAAATCACCACAGTTTATCTAGAGTCTGTCTATGACATGTAGCATTCAAATCACCAGAGTTTATCTACGGTCGGTCTATGACATGTAGCATTCAAATCACCATAGATTATCTACGGTCGGACTATGACATGTAGCATTCAAACCACCACAGTTTATCTACAGTCGGTCTAGATCATGTAGCTTTCAAATCACCATAGTTTATCTACGGTCGGACTACGACCTGTATCATTCAAATCGCGGTAGTTTATCTACGGTCGGACTATGACATGTAGCATTCAAACCACCACAGTTTATCTAGAGTCGGTCTACGACATGTATCATTCTAATCGCCATAGTTTATCTACGGTCGGACTACGACATGTATCATTCAAATCGCCGTAGTTTATCTACGGTCGGACTATGACATGTAGCATTCAAATCACCGTAGTTTATCTACGGTCGGACTACGACATGTATCATTCAAATCGCCGTAGTATATCTACGGTCGGACTACGACATACAGCATTCATCTACGTTCGGACTATGACATGTAGCATTCAAATCACCATAGTTTATCTACGGTCGGACATTCAAATCACCACAGTGTATCGACGATCGGACTATGACATGTATCATTTAAATCACCATATATTCTCTACGGTCGGACTATGACATGTAGCATTCAAATCACCATAGTTTATCTACGGTCGGACTATGACATGTAGCATTCAAGTCACTATAGTTTATCTACGGTCGGACTATGACATGTAGCATTCAAGTCACTATAGTTTATCTACGGTCGGACTATGACATGAAGCAAGGAGGACCACAGTCTACAAAACAAACAACAATCACAAGAATAAATTAAAGAAATGTCATGTGACATCACAAACATATAAGGAACGGTCAGTGGCAAAAAGCCGCCGGGGTTTTAAACCAGTGTGTTGACCTACGGTAGGAATATCTTAACAAATGAGACTCGGTATAAGATGAATAATAATCAAATCCTTTTTTCAGAGAAGAGCTCGTATTTATTCATATTAGTTGTAAAATAAGTGTTGTATATATAATAACGCCATAGTTAGTATATATACTGAGCAACTCTTCTAACTAGACTATTTTTATTTTGCAATATTTTTTTTATTTTAAGTCGTACACAGTTAAAATGTATTACTCATACATTTGACCATTCACTCTGTATATGTGTAAAGAAAAACCGGGTCGATAGCTGTAACATTACCTCACACGAAATGCACGTGCGTTTTGTGAAAATTTGCTTTTTGAATTGTCTCGTGCTAATTTTTTTTTATTTTTATAATCGAATTGTTATAGCCAAACGATATCCACACAATAAAAACACAATATTTTAAAAATGCGAAAACTAAATATGGAAGAACGAGCGCGAGCAATAGGCATGGTCCAGGCTGGGATGTCTCACTATCAGGTATTTTAATTATTTGACTTACTTTTACGTACTGTTTGTGTCTTTCGAATTGCCCGCTCGATTTGGAAAAAATGAAATGGTGATTCTAAATTTCAATAAATGTTGTTGAATTACGGAATAAAATGTGAAACATGTTAATGTTGTTGTCTGTACAATTTCAGATAATTTCACTCACTAATAAAGATTATAGAGCCGATTATATACGTAGTCTAGTTAGAAGAGTTGCTCAGTATACATATGAAGATCATATAACAATAGTACACATATCATAAATTAATTAACCTCATGCATAGGCGTGTTTATACTGGTTTACTAACAGTCCATAAAGATTAAACATCAGTATAGTGAGAATAGTAAATGCCAAAAAACATGATAATTAAAAAAGAAATTCATAGTAATGCATGTATTCCGCTGTGAGTGGCCGGGACTGTCCCTACCTACACAGTTGATACATACCGGTTAACCTATAAAATATGATTAAAGCAACAAAATAATACAGAAAACACATTTCAACAAAGGTCATTGGTTCGTGTTAGTGATGTTGAAGTAAGTTTTATTTCATTGTGAAGTAAACGAAATAAATAGTTTCACAAGTGCGTAATACAAGTAAATATCATTGGGTTTTCTTACTTCACAATGAAATAGTTTGCTATTTGCTAAGACAACACAGGCAATATGTTTTATTGTATTCATTACAAAACAAATAGTGTTTTTAACTCACCATAGTCAAATCGTCATCTATACCTGACCATAGCTTTAAACATACTTAACCTTAACCGTTATTAGTTGTTATTATATACATAGGAAACTTTGCCAAAAATACATAATAATCATATACATGTCTTCTCATATGATAATTATCAAACACTCACATTTTTATATAATTTTCATGAACAAAGGTCATGTACCAACTGTTATGTAATTCATTTATGATACTTATATGATTTTTATATAAAAGTTGTTATATATGAATCGTGAATTGCTACTTTTCTATTA
>JAWPHD010023821.1:0-21033 GCA_037043455.1 Cyrtodaria siliqua
CAAACACAGCATTAATGCAACAGACCCGTTTAACACGGATGTTTCATTACATGCTTTTTATCATGAGTCTAAAACACCATCTCTGCTTGAACATTAAATATTACAAACGGTACTATTAATACACTGGAGGCATAATACAAAAAGACGTACCTATTTTAAACGGTAAAATCCTATAGAAAATACATCCAACACAAACATCCAAACTGAATGACTGCTCACACAACTCAATTTACGCGCTATTAAATCACGTGCAACTACTGCAGCCAAGCTACAAAATCCACGCATCACTTGCACGTTTTTGAGGTAAATAAAGGAGCTCTGCAACAAATTCGAACGATTGTTTTTAAAAATGCCTATATTATCGATAAGTTATAAGATTATTCAATTTAATTTAAGATTATTCAATATTTAATTTCATATTATTATTTACTTACAATACTACTATAGTGAGAGTGTGTTGTTCTCTATGTTTTATAATATGAAAATATGCTTGGAAAAAAAGGAAGATTTTTTATTATTACAGGCGCCATGTATGTATGTGATTTCTAAATATGACTTTGTACATGTATTTTGATCTTGTGCTTTTGTTTGTATACAAACTGAGAATTTGCAAATAAAACTGAAACTGAAACTGAAACTGTATATATCATATCACATTAGTGATATAAATATGCAAATGAAGGCTGAATCATTGTCCGGTCTTTTCCAGCTCGGTGTGCATCGGAATTGCCTGGTCGATTTCCGTTACTCGTTTAATAAATTCAATATTACATGAGTACCTGTCTAAAGGGGTTGATGCACTATTTTCAAACAAGATTTATTTAAAAGGGCTCTGAAATCTTGAAAATCTTGAAAAAAACTGAAAGGATTATGCCATAAAAATAAAGGAGATATGACCTATTGAAAATTTGCAAGGAACATATATAGAGGCGGCCATCTTGGAATGATGACGTCATCGCGCCTTTTTACCATATTGACAAAATATATTTTAAAGGAAAGAAAAAATCACTGCAAATTGTTTAAAAATAAATATACAGATGTATTTAAATTATATGCTTATTTTTCATTTGCAGTGATTTTCTTTGCTTAAAAAGACATTTTGTCAGTATGCCATATATGGTAAAAAGGCATGATGACATCATCGTTCCAAGATGGCCGCCTCCATTTATGTTTCTTTGCACATTTTCAATAGGTCATATCTCCTTTATTTTTCATGACATTTTGATAATTCTTTCAGCTTTTTTTAAGACTTTCAGAGCACTTTTAAATAAATAGTGCATCAACCCCTTTAAACAGGTACTCATGTAAACTGTCTGTTTCAAACATTGCTATTTGTTTCAGCATCGACCTGACAAACGACGATCCGAGATGGGTAGGGGCTTGGTGGGCGGCGTTTTTCATTACCATGACAACGTTTTTCCTTGTTTCTATTCCCCTGTCATGTTTTGGAGCAGAAATGCCAAGTACGGTGATTATAACATCTTTAATTAAATCAGCCTAAATATACAGTGCATTGGGTAGTAAAGGATCACTATGGTTAAATCAGCGTATATACACACTGCATTGGGTAGTAAAGGATCACTATGGTTAATATATTACATTTCACGACAGTTTCTTACTAGAGTATTCTCTCTCCGTAGTATGCTAACCAAACGTATTATGAACAATGCCTGATACTTGTGTTAGTTAACTGTTGAAAATCTGCCATTTTGCGGAATCAATGTCCCTAAAAGTTTAAAACTCCAAATCATGGATCATTTGATGATCAGGCCTGAGCATTTTACACCAAACTGTCTTAAAAAACATCTGTTCATATTTTAGTTCAGTTTAACTATTGTTTTTTTCATTTAAAAAACACATCCTTCAGGCAGTAACGGATCACTATTATTGATAGGTGCTATACTAAGTGGCCGAATCTTTGCGCTAATGTATAGTTGTATGCTTATATGATAAATCTTCAAATATGGAAATATTTCTATAAAAACAAATGCATAGGAGCTGCATAAATGAAATGTAAACATAAACTGATTCGCTACTACCGATACGATGATCCCCTACTTTCGCAAGCACTGTATATATATATATATACACCCACAGTGTTTTCAACTGCAAAATTACCCATGTATTATATGTTTAAAACACCTAATTTCGTAACCTAAAATAAGCCATTGCACGTTGTTTATTTCTGTACATGTGTGTATAACATCAGCTGTTACATAATCATTATATACCATATGCTTTAAGTATACTTTATTATCTTTTCCTTTAATTCATTTGTCAGGGGTTTAATCTCATTTTCCAGCACATTTTAGGCTATGTATGACGGTCGATTTTTTAGTGGTGAAGGCAGACAACTCACTTATTACTGGGTAGAACCACTACTGGATACGCCCTCCATCCGTTAGAATCGACATGTTCTCACTTGTAAGTCGAGCTCCCAGTGGGATTCGAACCAGCAGCGAATGGGAAGTGAGAAGGTTTCGAACGTAGCATATTTACCCTCTCGACCACGGATGACTACTTTGCATATTTAAATATCATTCGGAGTGTATGTAAACCCAGTGGTCCATGTGCAGATAAAAGCAATGAACTGTGCACGCTCAATATCTCAGTAACACGTGTGTTAATCGGAGATTCATCTACTATTCAGAAACAGAAAGGGAGGGAGTGACTGAATATTTTTCTCCTTATAGTCTCTATCCGACTTAGTGTTTACCTCAGGTTTATCGATAGTCTCTATATAGGTCACGTTATTAATCATGAAGACCGCTGGTAGTAAACTTTCATAAATCATTGGTACAATAGTTGGGTAACAGTTGGGTAAACATTAGAATTTGCATAAACGCCGAAAAGAATGCGAACCAATTCTTAAGTATGGGGCGAATACTTTTCCTATATATATTATGATGCAGTTGTACAGCTAGTATGTGTTCGTCTTTCACAGCCGCCAAGAAAATCCGTGAAACACGAGTGACGCAAATGCACAAGGCTGACAAGGATTCATCAGGCGGACATGGTACAACCAAACGTTTACCGATCAAAATGTTTCCCAAGGTCACGTGGTCGCTATTACGAAACGCCCCTTTTGTGTGCACCATGCTTGCCGGCGCCTCGGAAGGCATTTTAACCTCCGGCTTTGCAACATTCGTGCCTAAATATATACAAAATGTATTTGGTGTGTCGTCTGGTTCCGCTGCTTTGTACACAGGTGAGTGTTTTAAACGCCATTTTGAAAAAAACACGAGACGACGTATTATGGTATAGGTTTTTCCGTCCGTAGATCATCATATATTCCCCACGGTGGATTCCTCTTTCGTATGCATTTATAGGGTTGACGCCGCTTTTACCAATCGGACGGTCAAACGGAATAGAGGAAGGAGTCACCTTAAATGGGCCATACAATAAAGCGCCACGCTTAAAAAATAAAGGCCCTTAAAGGAAAGTGACCCTTCTTTTAGAAAAAGGCCCTCTGTTTTTGTAGTTAGACAAATTGTGCCCGGTGAACTTGGACAGCCTATATATGAAGAGGGTCCACTTTTCAAAACGGTTTGGATTATGATCTTCTAGCTCGTTTCTATCATCTGAGCAAAACAAAAACAGGGGGTCAGACCTCTTGTTGGAAAATGACGCGTTCCTTCTAGACGGGCTACCAAAACGGCCCTCAGTTCCACGTGAGCTTCACTTTCAGTCATATCATGACAGTGGCTCCATTTTCAGTCCTATCATGACAGTGGCTCCACGTTCAGTCCTATCATGACAGTGGCTCCATTTTCAGTCATATCATGACAGTGGCTCCACGTTCAGTCATATCATGACAGTGGCTCCACTTCCAGCCATATCATGACAGTGGCTCCACTTCCAGTCATATCATGACAGTGGCTCTACTTCCAGTCATATCATGACAGTGGCTCCACTTTCAGCCATATCATGACAGTGGCTCCACTTCCAGCCATATCATGACAGTGGCTCCACGTTCAGTCATACCATTACAGTTTTCTGCCAACAGTATGAATTTGTATACAGGTGATACAACTTCCGAATTTGGTCAGAGGGTGTATTAAGACAAACATACTACAGCCACATTTGTGCATGACCTTGACATTCAGCTTTAAAAGGACTGACAAATAACTTGAAAAAACATTTGCTAAACATTTGCTAATATTTTCTTTCAAGAATAGCTTCAAATCATAAGGGATACAACTTTCAAACTGTATACATGTATTAATATGGTATTTATTTATTTATATTTTCTTTTTATGTTACGCTCCTGCAATACATTTGTTTTAATACTCCGGCGGTAGAACGTTCGCGGCCTTTTGTAGTTCCTTACTAGTCCTTGGTTTAATCGGACTGGCAGTGGAGACAGTTTATGTGAATTCTTTACATAAAGTGTATGTATAAAGTGGAATGCATTTATGGGTATAATCATGTTCGGTTAAAATGGTCAAATATTTCCCGCAGTCACTTAATCACTTAATCCACCACCAGGCGCGGCGGCTGTCCCAGGAGCTGCAGGCGGGATGTTCTGCGGCGGATTAATCTGTAACAAACTGAACCTGAAGGTGCGGGGCATGTTCAAGTTCGCCATCATCACATGTGTCGTCACCATCGTCTTCATCAACATACTCTGGATCAGCTGTGATGAAATAAACTTTGCCGGAGTATCTAAACCTTACACAGAAGGGTAAATACAACCTTATAAACTGATTTTCACTTACACATACGCATTTTAGAGTTCCTGATACAGAATAATGCCCGAGTAGGAAGACTCCGGAAACCACGGGAATAAATTCTTGAAAATGTATTCTCATATCTATGATATTAACTGTAATATTAAGAGGAAAGCAATCTTATTATTATAAAAACAGAAACAAAAAGTAATAATTAACTGATTAATGTTTTTCGATATTGTTTAATTAAAAACAACGCCGTCTATCTACAACTCCGTCTATCTACATCATTCCTTCCACCATGGTTAATCATTACATTTACCAGAAACATTTATTTACAAATCAAGAAAAGGTAAAAAAAAACACAAAAAAACAACAACAAAAACAACAAAAGCTTGAACCAGTGTTCTTATTTATTATTGGTAGTAGCTTGTTATTTGTCGGAAAATACTGTAAAGTTAACCTGAAAACGTTCGCGTTTCTTTCTTATGAGGTTGATCAACATGAAACATGTTCGCGGCTATAACGTTTCGCAGTTGCCGACCCCACGCGACATCGTGATAGCTAAGTAGCATTGGTACATATTGTAACATATACTTGTATGTTTTAAACATGTAAACATAAATTTACCTGTATACTATTTTCTTGCATACCGGACAAGGATATCTGTTAGTTTACCGAGGCTAGATGTTTCCATCTCACCCTAGTGTCGAGATAAAATTCACGCGCGCACCAACATCCGGTATGCAGGAAAGCATGTAAAACGTTAGTAGCTGGCAGCGTCAACGCACACTATGTCTCTGATATGCAAGAAAAATAATCTATCATGGGTATTCGGTTCAGATAGGGGATTCCAACCCTCGGTATAAGTGTTTTAATCACTTCGACAGAGCCTCGGTTCCGACAAAAAATATACCTCGGGTTGGAATTCCCTATCTTCACCGGATACCCATAGATAGATTTTTATAGTCTCTCACGGTGATTAAATAGTAAATTGCTGTATCATTGTTCAATATAATTTGCTAGGCACAACAAAGTTTACAGGTAAGTAAGTGTATACAATTGTATGTAAAATGCATCAGATGAATATAGCTCAGATCGTCTATCGAGGAAATACGTATCATCCTCACCTTAAAACAAAGTTCCCCGATTATTGTCATATATTTCACTCTTACATTTAATGTTACTTTATTGTTTCCAACGTTAAATAAAGCTGCTTGTATCTTGTATCGTGTTGTATATATGATGATTCTGTACTTGTGAGAAACATAGGTCTTATGGTACTGTAATCTGTAACGAAAATCTGTACCGACAATAGAGTTATGATTCCTTAGCCTTTAAATGTAGGAAGAGGATGCAGCTCGTCTTCAATGCGCATTTGCCGTCGAGGTTTCTACCCGAAGACATCACGCAATGCATGCACACAAACCCATAATATTTCAATTCGGTATTTTGAACCATTTTTCTTCTTTGTATATATCTCTCTCGACTTCGTATTTTGATAGCTCCACCCAGCTCATGAATACAGCTGCTCAAAAAAACATCATCTAACACGATAACTTGAAGATGGCAGGCTTATTTGTGCGTTGGTGTGGAGCTTTGTTTCCAAATACGGAGTCTCGCGAGACATTTCGAGATGAAAACATAGATTAAAATGGCAGAAAATAGTATTGGCGTCTTATGAGTATTTTCAAAAAAAAAAAAAAGGAGCACTGTGGTCTAGTGGTAGAGCGTTGGACCCATGATCGCAAATTCTTGGGTTCAATCTTTGCCATTACCATATGTGTTGTGTCCCTGAGCAAGTCACTTTATCTGCATTTGTTTAGTACTGGTTCTACATCAATAGTGCTTCAAATAAGTTCATATAGCTTTCGTTACAATCGATGTAAAATAAATATACTGAAAGGAAAAAGAAACGCATACTGGGTATTTCCGCTGTAGATGTATGTTTAACATGCTACTGCTAATCGAATGGTACAGGGCGACATTAGGCCTGTCCTTTAGGAAAGAAGGTTAGAACAGCACCGAACACAACAATGGTTACCCCGTTAAAGTTTCATTATCGGCAGAATGCGCATTTGGCTCAAGCAGGTGAGCAAACTTAGGCTTTAAACGTTGCAATCTCTTAACATTAAACGCAATACTGACATGGCTTGACTTTTTCAAGAGAAACTTCAACATTTATGAATTTCTAGTAACAAAGTATACTTTGATTAAAAGGTCTACTACATGACATAGTTGTCCTTTCTGTAATAAGTTGTAGCCCCTTTTCGTACAAAACACGTTGAGATATATGTGGAATATTATGTTGAATTAAGTGTGTATACCAGTGTAGTATAGGCAATATTTTGATTATGCGTTTCTTTTTCCTTTCAGTATATATTAAAATAATACCCTTTACTAAAGGTACACACAGACGAGTGCTTTACCATCCCACAAAACCTAGGTCATCGTGACACCGTGACCGACATTGACCTTCTGTTTTAAACTTAATTGATTCTGATTATCTTCAGGGGCGAGTCAGGTAACGTGATAGCCAGTTGTAATTCAGACTGCAGCTGCAGCACGAGGTACTATGACCCCGTCTGCTCAGATTCCGGTGTACAGTATTTCTCGGCATGTCACGCCGGGTGCGCGGTGTCATCCGTCGACGGTAAAGTAGGTGATAGTTATTATTAATTAAATCGAATCTGCTCTTTTTTTGAAATCGTTGTGTTGGATTATCCCTTAAAAACAGCTTATGAAATCGGAGCTTTGGGTATTACGATTCGGATATGAAGACACTTAAAACAGACTGTGTATATAAACCTTACAGCATATGTAACGGACAGCACATGCCTAACTTTTATCCTTTGGAACATTTGTAATCAGCGGGCGAACAATACATATTTAGTGATGAGTCTCCCTTTCCATTTCCATTTTAATTATCTCCCGTGCGATCAACTGGGACTAGCTTTTATACTTTGTGCTTATTTGTACCAATCTTACAATATACTGAACAAAATAAAGTTTAGCACAACTTTTTAGGGACAGCTTAAACATATGAACATTGATTTAATTGTTTGAAGCTTTTATAAATGCTAGGTAAGGATGTGATTTTCATTTTGTTTTGTTACTTTATTATTTTCTGATCTAAGTATCAGAATTACCTGCCATAAAATAAAACAAAAATATGTCGTTATACAAACGTATCGTTTTGAACAAATTTAATGTTTGGCATTGACAAGCTTTGACCATTCTGTCATATTGTTTAAAAACCGCTGAAATGTGTTCACAAACGATTGTTATTCTCTGACAAACAAAAACATTCCAAATTTCGTAATTTTAGAATTACCTCCCTTTTCATTGAAAGGAGAACGATTTTCGATAACCTATAAATGTATGTTCTCAACATATTTGCCTTACTTTTATCACCAACTTCGTTTACAAATGACTCATTGACGCCGAAGATACACGGCTTCGTATCTCGTCTATGGAATTGTCCTGCATTTTATGTGCTAAATGTATTTTGTTCAGTATATGCGTGTATATTAAGTTTATAAATCCAAATTATATAATGGATCAATTGATAACACTCATTTCTCTTTTTTACACTTTAATCCAACGTTTCAGTGTGATTCACCCACCTTTTTCAAGGTTACACAATAACATAATAACACAATTTAAATAACATCCGTCTTGCTGTATTGACAATCCTAACATGTTGGGTTTAATTTGTGTATATAGTAATGCGTAGTAGGATTGCTTTAAAGAACAATAAGAATAGCAATTTACTGTAATGTGTGTTTATTTAAGAAATAGAACATCATTTACGTTGAATTATCGCGTAATATATCACGGTTTCCAGTTCAATTGTAAACACTACTTTCACGAGCCCGGAGTGCGAGTGAAATTATGTTGTACAATTGAATGACAAGCCGTGATATATTATAGGATAATTCACCGTAAACGATGTTCTATTTCTATTCTAATACCCCTAAAATGTGAAAATAACGCACACATGGTCAGATACCACTATTGATTTGGGGCTTCTGATTGGTTAAAAAAAGTATAGGGTCTATTAGGGCATATAGTCAGATTGTAAGGTAGATTCTGATTAGATTAAATTACCCAAATCATAACAAATCCCCATAAAACATCAAAATATTATGTTTCCATCATAAAACATGTTGATTTAGGATATTTTGACCGAAATTTGCATTTTTATGGATACAATTTTACTGAGAGTATATTTGCAAAAAGTAAAATTTCTTTACTGCCATTCTGGGGGTGGCCACCTTCAGTGAACTATTAGAGGCTGAAAGCATCAGATTATCCCCAATTTGCTGGTCATTTTTGAGTGTCTCTAAGATAGTTCTTTAAAAACAGTTAGGTTTTTTCATCCGTTCCGATATAGGAATAGGGGTTGTAGGCCAAAAGGCTATAATGGAGACCTATGGGAAATGCAATAGTGGTATATGACCACATCTGAAATCTTTCGCATTGCTTTGCTTACTCTCCTAACGTTGCAAACGTTACAGTGATATATTTCGCACTTACTTGCTTATTCTCCTAAGGTTGCAAACGTTACAGTGATATATCTTTGATTCTAATACACCCGCACTATATAGCCTAGTTTAAAATATCTCGTTATATTGAACGATATACGAACGATATATCACTGTAATTTTTGCAACGTTAGGAGAATAAGCATCACGCATTGCGCATTCCGCACTATAACGTATGCAACGTTAGGAGAGCAAGCAAAGCAATGCGAAAGATTTCAGATGTGTGCGTTATTTTCACATTTTAGGGGTATTAGAATAGAAATAGAACATCGTTTACGGTGAATTATCTATAATATATCACGGTTTGTTGTTCAATTGTAAACAATAATTTCAAGGGCGAGTGAAATTATTGTTTACAGTTGAACTCCAAACCTTGATATATTATACAATTATGGACTTTTCAGCTGTTATACATGATGTGATATGCACCAAAAAAATCATTATTGACCGAGGCGATAGCCGAGGTCAATAATGATTTTTTGGTGCATATCAACATCATGTATAACAGCTGAAAAGTCCATAACTGTTTTATTATATAACCCTCAATTTACAATTATATAAAACAGGTCAATATCAAAAAAACAATTATATAAAACAGGTCAATATCAAAAAAACAGGTCAATATCAAAAAAAGAGGTCAATATCGCTAGATTTTTTTTCTAAAAAAATACTTTTTAGCCAATGAAAACGCGTCTATTTATAGGTTATATAATAATAAACGATAATTCACAGTAAACGATGTTCTATTTCTTAAATATAACGAGATATTTTGAACTAGGCTATATAGTGCGAGTGTATTAGAATAAGTGTTCACACTGCGATATGTACTTTAGTAATACAATGCATATTCGTTAGTTAGTATTAACCCATGATATATTCAATTTCAGACATTCTCAAACTGCTCGTGCGTTACCTCTAACAACGTCACGAACATCTCCACGGTAACCGCAGGCATGTGCAACTCGGGTTGTAGTCTCATGTACTTGTTCCTCGTGCTGTTCTTCATATTGATATTTGTCACATTCCTTCCCACCACACCCAGCGATTCCGCCACACTCAGGTCAGTGGGTGTCATATATTACACTGATAAAAATAAGTTTGGCAAGAAATCTATCCCGTTGACCAGATTTTAGGATATGTGTAGAAGCGGTCATGGGCAATATAACTTACATAATTATCAGTTATATTAAGGGAATAAGTCTGAAAAGAAATATGCGAAAACAATAGCAACATGTGGTAATCTACATGTTTTACAGAAATTATAATTTGGCTCTTATTTCAATGTAAAGGGAGGTACTTTCACAAAAGGTAAACTTTGGTTTCCTATATATTTATAATGGCAAGGATATTGTCGATTGTTTTAGCGGTTTGTATAACTTGAGACCCATAACCGTTATTTTGCGTTTGTTTAATCTTGCTATTTTACCTTATTTGCATTTTTTAATGTGAAATAGTACGTTTTAACAAAAAGGGAGATAACTCTTATACTTACATTGGAATACAAAAAGTAAGTAAAAACGAAGATCAACCTAAGTCATGCCGATGATTTAAATACTTCACACAATATAAAATAACATTGCATTTATTTAAGCTAGATGTGCATAAGGGCTTGCTAAACCTTATGTTTTCAGTATACAATGATTGAAGGTTATTTGGCTAAATATTCAGCATTGATCCGAATAATTAATTGCTCTGAATAGTTTTGAAATCTGTCGCCTACCCCTCGAGTACCGTAAGAGCACACTACACTTGGTGTGCAGAATCGTAAGTAATAAATCAAATGTATGAGGCAAGGGGAGATAATAAATACTTGATGATAAATACTTATCGGCGTTTCTATTTTTACAAAAAAGTATGAATATTGTAAAATGTGTGTCACCTACTCCTCTAAAACGTTTAGAGCAGGCCACACCAAGATCCCTGGCAATACATGTTGTGTAAGAAGCAAGGACAGATATTATGGTAGATAACATTACTGGAGTTATTTCCCTTTACTATAGAATCATCATCTGGAGCAGTGCATGAAGGCTGGGTATATGAATTACCTTAATCTACTTGTACATGTATACCACATTATTAGCCACATTGAAACACTTTAATTGAATTCATTGTCGCTAAAAATTTTTAATGATATGATACTTTTGTACAATTAACACGTCCGTATAGGTTTTATTATAATACCATTGCACATGATATTGTTTGACGGAGATATCGTATCGGTTTGATTGGTTAAATGGATAAATGATTGACAACTGACGTCATGTTAATTCTGAAGCGAGTTGTTTGTTATTACTACAGATGTATTCACGAGGATCATCGAACCTTCAGTATGGGCCTCAAGTGGATGTTTATCAGATTACTCGGTAAGTCGCAGTCGTTATAAATGTGTGAATTGCCAGTCGCGTGGTCGATATACACGTAAGCCATTGGGACCACAAGGTCGTGTCTTCATTCTATTTCTATATATAAATACACGACTTGCAAAATATCATCATTCCATTGCTCGTTTATGTATTTACATTTCTTCATTAATCTTTGTATATGCGAATTTATTTGCAAAAAACGATATCATAACAGTCAAGGTCACTGTCACAGTCTATGTATAAAGGTTAAACTTAATAGGCGGTGATGAATTTGAACTGCTTCTTTGAGTTAAGGGCATCAGTATACAACGTGACTTTAATAAAAAATATTTCAGCCATATTACGACGGTGTCTGCTTATACCTGTGAGCTTAATTCTCAAGATTTATAGTGCTGCCTCACTGAAATACCACGCCGTAGACACATGACATGATACCTCACCCAGTCACATTATACTGACACGAGGTCGATCATTCCTAGCCCTTTTGTTGGCCGAACGTCAAGCAAGGGAGCTACACTAGTACCATTTCGTGACGTTCTTGTAATGACCCATCGGGCATTGGACTCACGACCTCCCTCATGGGAGGTGAACTTTCTACCACTAAGCACAAGCCGCGGTATCAGGGTATCCAGCTCTTTGTTTTGGTTTAAACATATTTGATTACGTTGTGCAAATGAGTCGGGCCACAAATTCTTACAACATTAGTCACGGCCCTTCAAAAAGACGTTGCGTTGTAAACCTTCGCCTCTCACCGCTGCGGGTTCGAATCCCACAGGGAGCTCGACTTGTAAGTGAGGAAGTGTCGATTTTTGGGAGGTGTACAGTACTGGTTCTACCCAGGAAAAGTGGGTTGTCTGTATTTACCACAAAAACAATCGACCGTCATATATAACCTTACATGTGTTGAAAATGACGTAAAACAACATACAAACAAACGAACAAAAACAAACCAAAGACTTCCTAACATTCTTTTATTCAATGGTTTAATGGTATAAACGGTTATACATCTAACGAGCTTAAATGTGTGTGCTTGTTTTTACATTCGGAGCATTCATTTTAATTAATGCATGTGTTATTTAATGTTTAGGAACTGTTCCGGGACCAGTGATATTTGGCGCCGTGACGGATTCTGCGTGTTTGGTTTGGCAAACTGAATGCGGGGAAAATTCCTCATGTTGGATTTACGATACCTTTGCCGTTAGCAGAAACTATTTCTTAGTCGGCATATCAATGAAGATTTTGTCAATGTTGTTTTTCTCTCTGGCGTTCTGTCTTTATAAACCACCAGAGGAAAAAGAAGCTATGAACTTAAACCAGGTACAGGAGAGTGCCAAACGACAAATGTCTTTTGTTAACGGGTCATTCAGGGCGTCAGAGTTTGAAGGAAGTGTACTTGGAGCGACACAAAGGAAACCCTCGTCTGCAGATAAAACGACGGATTTATAACACAAAGATGCGTAATGTCTATGTTACAGGCAAAGTTTTTATAACAAATCTATGTTTAAGACGACGACATTATAACATTAACATTCATGTCATCTGTGGTTAAAACGACGGACTTATAACATTAACTTGCATGCTTTCAGTGATTAAGACGACGGATTTATAACACAAAGATGCTTGCAGTCTATGTTTCAGGCGCCGTTTTTATAACACATCTATTTTTGTAACACATTTATGTTTAAGACGACCGAATTATAACATAAACATGCATGCTTTCTATGATTAAGACGACGGATTTAAAACACAAAGATGCGTCCTGTCTATGTTACAGGCGATGTATATAAAAGGGATTTATAACACAAGAATACGTGCATATAATCTATAATTCAGACAACAGATTTATGACACACCGATGTATGCCATCAATGAGTCAGACGACGGATTTATAACATAAATCGTGATACCATCTATGTTTCATATGGTGGATTTTTCACACAAATATGTGCGCCCTCTATGTTTCATATGATGAAGATGCTGGCCATCTATTTTCCATAACCCACAGGTGCGCGCCATCTATGTTACAGACAACGGATTTATAACATAAAGAGGTGCGCCATCTATATGTTTCATAAGACGGATTCATAACATAGACATGCGTGTTATTTGCGTTTCATATGATGAATTTTTGACATAACGATGCGTATCGTAGATTTGTTTCAATAATGACGGAATTATTACAAGAAGGTGCGCGCCAACTCTGTTACAGACGACGGATTTATAAATAACAACAAAGCACGCCATCTTTGTTTCATACGACGGATTTATATCATAAAGATACGTGCCGTCTATGTTTAGATGACGGATTTATAACATCACGATGATTTAATCAAGGTTTTATAACATAAAGCTGATTGCTGATTTAAAAAAATCATATATATATTATTGTATCTTTTTGTAGCACTGTCCGCCAAAACGGAGTGTTGTTGTAAACGTTTATTTGTCTTTGCTCAATGGTCATGTTTGACTTATTGCAATTGATTACATTTATGCACACATTGTAAGGTTCATGGAGGATGACCTCGAACCTTCATGGACCTACAGTTCTTGTTCTTCTTCCACGCCTGATTAAAGCTACTATCCCGCCAACAACAGTCAAATAAAGCAGATGAATGCGGTTCTAACTAATAAAGATAATTTGTATTTGCAACTTTTATTGCATACGCATTTACAAGCTCCGTTTACTTTCAAAGTAACAGGAAACGTCAATATTTGCTTATACTGACGTGTAGTAAAGTCATATTGGGTGTGTAATGTAAACTCGTTCGTGATTAGTGCAATTTTCTTTCATGTCAAAGAAAGTATGTCATGTGATGTAAAAATGGTTGATTTCATTTTAAATATTCCCACGATGTAACGACAATATATTTTTTTCAACTAAATGTTTTTGGTGAAAATTGAATGTTACAACCTATTTTATTGTTCTAATTGAAAATGCAGTCAGTCAACCAAACACACGTATTTGAAACAAACACCAAACCCAAGGATAGAAAAGAGCAAAGTATGCGAAATGGCAAACTCAAACGGTTGAAATATGGGTACCTCTTTGGAATGGTCAGTGACACTATGGGTACCTCCTTGGAATGGTCAGTGACATAAAGGCAGCTGGGGTTAAACCAGGTTCTGGAGTGCACCATACCTCACTCTTACCCTATTTTCATTCCAATAAAATTCGACCAACCAGGCTATAACCCCTTACAAACTAGGAAGTATTAATAGCAATTAGTAGGCAATATAAGTATAACACAAAATGATCATGTATACATGAATAGAAATTCCCAGAAAGCCACAAAGCAAATACTTGTCAGAAGCCAGGACAAAAAAAGAATGATGACGATAAGACAATATTAAAGTCAAAAATTAGGCGTTACCATCACTTGCCCTATTTAGGTAGAAGCACATACATTCATTACGATATATAGTATAGAAGGAAAGAGATAGAGAGCAGAAGAAGTCCATTTACTATATACATATACTATATTCTCTCTAGCCTTCTATACTATATATCGTAATAAATGCCTAGAGGAGAAGTCATCATAGGGTTCAAAATCTGTCGGGGTCATCGCAACTTTAATTGTACATTGTGGCGAACTGTAAATGTAAATGGGTCAACATCTAAACATGCAGTGCATTGCAGAATGATAGGGCATATCCTATTTTGTTACGTTTGTTAACAAAGTTAACACAGATTGTATGAATGTGATAATGACCAATAATCTTAAAAAGTCTGTACATATAGTCACCATAGTATTCACGTTGTGACAGACCTTGTAGCAGAAGAGTTTTGACAATACTTTAAGTAAATCAGGGTTATGATAATAAACCTTTGCAAAGGTTTGTCCGGATATAAAACTCAATGAAGCACTATTAAAGCTGGAGTAGATGAAAAGCAAAACAAAAGTCCAACTATGTACGGGATTCCTAATTTACAAAAACAGCCTAATAAAGCACACTTTCTTCCAATTTCTAGTGTCTGCACCACTACAGACATCTGCAAAGGTATAACGTCCTGTCTTACTGCTGCTGTAGATCACGTAACACAATATTGTGCTAAAGCTTATGTTAACTCTTGGATTAATATATTTTTGTCGTTATTACTTTCTTGAAAAAGAATGCAGCAAACGTCACGCAAACCTTTTCAAATATAAGCTTATTGCTCTTATTCAATATTTGTTTTAGTGAATAAACACTAATGTTTGCTCAGCATTATGCTGTGGTAGAATAAAATGTATTCTTTGGCATATCACTCCGCCATTAAAACAATCAAAATGGACTCTACCATTGTGTTTTCCAGTTGCAGTATATAGCGTTTGTTCTTACCATCACTTTCTAAAATTTCATAGCTCTAAACAGCCTACCTAAAATTAAAATACTAACCTTAATTCATCAAAAATGTCCAAAGTAAGCGGAGTTCCGTTCGATTGTCTACCACTCAGCATCACCCATGGCATTAGTGGTGTCAGGTCGCGGAGATGATTTCTGATAACCATTTTGATATTTTAGCTATGGTCATGTGACAAATTATGACGTAATCGCAGACTATTTTCTAAGAGTAACATGGTGATCCTGGTAAAGATTGGGTAATGTTCACTGTTAAAAGGCTTATCAAAGGAGGTTGTCACCTTATTATTTTGCAACGCACTGCATGTTTAGTGGTTGACCCATTTACAATTCACCTCTTTGCTTTCCACTTGATTGTGCGATCGCCGGAAAGATGAAAGACCTATGATGACGTCTACCTAAATCCTGAAAGAACGGTAACGTTCGATGGTTGTCTTTAATATTGTCTAGTCGTGCCCTTAACAATGTCAAAATTGAAATGATCTCTCTTGTCATAGAGTTTGCTTATTATTTCTCAGTTTCAATCGCGAGATGTAAATCGAGTAAAGCAGATATAGCAACTATGAGAAATATTAGCTTTTTTGAGGTGAAGTTCTTTGGAAAGAAAGTATATGTAGTAAAGAAAATAAAGGGTTGTAATTGTCCAATATATCATCCATATACAAAGAGGTATAATAAAAGGCTTCGATTACATCTGCCTGAGCGTATCTGGTAAAAGACTAAAAATGAAACCTCTAACATAACAAAACAAAAACAAATCTGCAACAAGAGTTGCACATTTCGTTCTCATTTGGGATTCCAACAATTTGTCTATAAACAGTAGTGTCATACTTAACTAGTTCCATATGTGTAAAAAATATTATCTTATATGAATATAAATGCTTCGAAAACATCTACGTGACAAGTCCACATGGTGTAATTGTCCAAAACCCTTCAACTAAATATTAGTGAGAATCAGAACTCGTTTACTGAAGTTGCTGTGTACTCAAATTTAAATATTTGCAAACATCAAGGGCGATAACTTTGTAAACCACTCCTCAATTGTTCTCATTGTCAAACAAAACCGACACCTTAATAATATTACCCCAAAAAGCATGGAATATCAAATGCTATTTATTACAATCATCGTGAAAACAATTACGCTCCTTATCCTCTTTGTTCAATTAGAATATTACACAGTAGTTGATGATATTTCAAAGGAAAGTAGGAAACAATCAGACGATCGAATTTTTCGACAATTTAGAGCAATAACTTGATACTCGTCTAACCTGTCCGAAATCCGTTTGATATAAAGTTACACGCAAAACTGTGTGAAAATCGAAACCAATCTATTTAATGTATTGTGTACGAAAGCTGAAATTTGCATTTTTGCAATAATCAAGGGCAATAACTCAGTAAGGCAGGTGTCAATTCTGCTCATTGTCATCTTGTCAAAGTTCATATTCATATAAAGTCTCACGCTAAATAATGTGAAAATCGGAATCCGTTTACTAAAGTAATGTGTGTACTCAAGCTAAAATGTGCCTATTCTTTCAATAACCAAGGGTAATAACTCTTTAAAGCAAGTGATAGTTTTACTCAGTATTGAACTTGTCAAAGGCCTTGTAGGTATAAGGCCTAACAACATACAACATTTAGTGGAAATCGGAAACCGTTTACTGCAGATATTGTGAACACAAGAAATTCGCATTATCCCTGGCACAGGACAAAACAAAATTCATAAAAAGGTCTATAACTCTTGTTAAAATTAGTAAAGTGTAACATAATCAGGTCTTGATTCTGTAGTTTGATATTTCATATACACATATAGGTTTCAAATACTGGAACTGTATTTGCCTAAAAGGACGTGTGCAAATTTCTTTATTTTCCTTTGAATGTTTGTTCAGCGATTTTCATATATTGGCTTGGTACGAATGGGTTACCGTAGAAATCGCGATGCTGTTACGAAATGCAAAGTATGCCAGAAGTCCATACAATAGTTTCATATGTACAAGACCCCCATCTGTTAATATTTAAAAAATCAGGAGTATATCTTTCCGGGTAAACGTTTTCGTTTTTTTCAGGCTTGGGTCCCCGCCTAAGCGTAAATGGAGTGTCTACAATTTGTAGCAACTCGGCAGTTCAGGGTGAGAAGGTTCTAGATCCGTTCTCTTTATCTAGATGTACATGAAGGATGAGCCTGTCATGTTCATTCCTGTTAGGCGCCATATAACCTTTCATGTGTTGGTGCGCCTTAAAACCCCAATTCAGTTCAATTCAGTTTATGGCTACATCGGTAGAGAGTCCGCTTCTCTTTCAATTTTCCGAGATCAAACCCCGCTGAGCGTCCTAATTGTGCCCTATTTTTTCTTTGTAATTTGTGCGGTCCTGAAGGCTACCGCGGTCTTATGAAACAATATATATATAGAGGATCTGACATGAGTTGTCATTTCATACAAGATTTTATTAAACGAGCTTAATAACAAATTCCTGGACGAGTCTAATAAAATTTTGTATGAAATGACAACGAGAGTCAGATCCTTTTTATCACATGCATTTTGAAATTTTGAATTTTTGTGAATTTTGAAATTTTGAAACTTTGAAACTTTGAAATTTGAATTTTGAATTTTGAATTTTGAATTTTGATTTTTGATTTTTAATTTTTAATTTTTAATTTTTAATTTTTTTTTTTTTGAATTTTGAATTTTGAATTTTGAATATTCATGGAAATTGAATTTTTCATACTTATTTTTCACAGTCAATATACAAAATCGCGTTTATCGGCCAAGTGTCCGCCATGCTTGTTTGTAAATACGCGGTGTGATATATAGGACGAGTGATTCGGTCGCCTTGTATTACACGTGGTTAATATAAGGAAATACGTAATGGGTATATTATACGGAATGCAAGCAGTTCCATGTGATAAAATACTATATATATAGGATCGTCAACGAGTGCTCATCCTAGATAAGATCTATGAAACGAGTATATACATTATTTTAAATTTAATGAGCCTTTTGGCAGTTAAAATTAAACATAATTCATGACATGTTATATATAGAAAGGGGGACACATTTAAGATCATTTCTATAACAAATGTAAGCCTTTACTGTAGTGCATACTTTGAGCATGAATACTTTGAGCATGTCCCTGCGTTTGGATCAGTTCTCTTGAAGATAATTACTTAAGAGAAAGTACAAACAAACACGTTTGACACATGCCTGTTTATTTCAACATGTGCATATGTTAAGTCTTTTAATTTATTTAATGTGTAACTATTGCATATTGACTACATGTATATAAGATTTGACTATATATGAAGCATTTGGTCATTCACTACTAAAAGTGTATGATGCATTTTTATACATATACTTTGTAAATACATATACTTTGTAAATACATATAATTTGTAAATACATATAATTTGTAAATACTTATATTTTGTAAATAGAATCTTGTGGAACCTTGTTTCAATAATAAAGCATATTTTTTCTACATATAAATGCAGTTGCTTCAAATTGTAGATTTCCTGCCCAAAGTGCAAACTTATAAGAATCTTACATGGGTATCCGGTATCTGCCGAGGTTGCGATTAAAACACATACCGAGGCTTGAATTCGTTATCTGAACCGAATACCCATGATAGATTCTTTTTCTTGCATATCAGAGAAATGTTGTGCATTGACGCCGCTAGCTATTATTAACGTTTTGCATCTTTTCCTGCATACTGGATGTTGGCGCGCGTGAATTTTATCTCGACCCTAGGGTGAGATGGAAATATCTAGCCCCGGTAAAATGTCGGATATCCTTGTCAGGTATGCAAGAAAGCTTAATAAACAATACTCCAGAGTCGGCGTTGTCAGAGTTATCGTAGTGAAGGCATTAGGCTAGGATAAAACAGTGGTGTTAATCCGGATATTGTTCTTGATTCAAATTTAAATACAAACATAATTATAAATGGTTGCAATGACAAATCAGAAACATGAGTCATTGACCATATATTTTACAAAATTTGAAAGACCTCCCTCTATCCAAGAAACAACTCAAATATGAAATCCATACCCAAAACGCTGACAACGGCGACGACGCTGACGTCCGGCAATACTCCACGGACTACCATCACGGCGAGCTAACTATAGCAAATAGAAGATGTATTTTCTGGGGAAGCTAGTATGGGTGATTGGGTACAGAATGAAGTTGGCGATTGTCATTGGGACATGTATGTATTTAACGTTCTCCGATACACGGGACCGTCCGGTTTAGGGCACCATCCGACGGACGAGGCTAAGGAAGAGTGTCTTGCTCAAGAACACACCGAAACTCATTGTCGTCGGTGACGCTTAACCCATGTCCTTCGGACTACACTACTAAGTTTGCAGCGAGTATCAGTCGATTCTTATATGATTCTACGCTGTGGGTTCGAACCCTTATGGGCATGGAATCTTGATATGAGGAAGCTTTCCAACTGGACCGTCCGTGGTTCTACCTAGGTGCCCGCCCGTATACAAAAATTGCGCGGAGGGGCACTTGGGGTCTTCCTCCTCCAATTGAAGCTGAAATATGTGCTATATGACCTCAGTGCGTCTCTAAAATCCAATTCAATTCACATGATACATTTTAATTGATACGTATGTAAAGGGAGCAGAAGATGATTATTATACAAAACCTTTCATATAAGAATGATATGAGTATATTATGAAAATGTGTCTTTGTTAAAATTAAGCTTTTATGATTTATTCTCATATGAAAATGATATGAAACTCCTATTATACATATAGCATATAATATGTTTTATATGAGATTGGTTCCTTGTATATACCTGAAACCATTCAAAAGTGATAAACATGTATATTACCTGCTTAAAAGTGGGTGTTCCCCACCCCCACCCCCACCCCAGAGTATTCAATACTCTCTAATTTGGAGTGAGTACTGAATACTCCAATTTAGACTCGAGTACCGAATACTATTTAACGTGATGGATAACCCGAGTACTGAACGGGCCGTGAGTACTGAATACTCTCTAATTTGCCCTGAATACTGCGTACCAAAGTGGGGACGGGGGGTGGTGGGGAACAACCCCATAAAATGAAGCATTTCCAGTCAAATTAAACCTAGACAAGACAGTACCACAGGT
>JAWPHD010023822.1:0-21026 GCA_037043455.1 Cyrtodaria siliqua
CACGAATACCGTTACATAAATGAACTTTATCAATAGTCATATTTGTATATATAATGTTTTATTTGTTTGGCCTCGAGTATCGATATTTCTGGCCTATTATACCTCGTAAAATATTTACAAGAATTAATCAAACACACATGTAACGCGGTCAATAGGGTCCTTACCCGAGATCCTGGGGTGCACATTTGCTTACTTACAGCCTATTGCGGGCGTATATCGATCTTATATATTGATTTAACTATTACACATGTCGTATATTCGTGTGATAGTTGATCGATTGCGTAATTGGTGCATTGCTCTGTTGGAAACAGCTATGTATTAATCACATACCAATGCATCCTGTCTTTTGCATAGACTATACTGAATACAGCGACATCGTCAGTCAGTATTTAGTTTTATATAGATTTTTTTCTCAACCGGTCTACATATCCAAATACATCAATTAAGTATTGTGCCAATTTACTTATTTATTCGAAGATTTTTTAAAATCATTATTGCGCACATATAAACATGGTGCATGCATTAAATTGTGTCGTTTTCAAATACTTTATATACAATTTATGAAAGTACCATTTGGGATTTTAAAATATTGTTCATTCCGTGAAGTAGTTTTAAACAACGTGCGCATTCTATAATTGTTATTAATATGAATATCAGGCACACGCAGATATGTACTTTAGTCTAGCAGCAATTATGAACAAATACATTGTGTTATATTAGTATATTTGTAGCATGTAGATTTGACACAATCTGAAACAAGAAATCCCATTGATGCGCTGACACACATACCGTCGATTAATATAATTGCCTTCTGAGCGTTCCAAGTTGGTTATACCACTCGTTGTGTTGTGTATTGCCCTTTGCATTGTATGTTGAATTTGCTCTTCGTTGGTGGTACATTGCGGAACTACGTACGGTACCATTGCGTTTCCATGATAATAAAATAAAAACGATGTTATTGCGCTTTTCATATTACATGTTTCAAACATAAAACGATAGAGTTTGTCTTTTATTGTTGTAATGATATTTTCACGAATTCAGTTTGACACTCTTCTTCTAAGTATTATACTTAAGTATGTTGGTGAAACCCGGCGCCAGGTCTATTATACAATCTGTAAACAATCTGTAAACAAATTAACCAATATACAGTCAATATATAAATATATATTATGATGAAGTACGTTCATAAATTACCAATTAAACAAAATAGAATCAATATAGGTCTCTCAAAGTTGTTTACTTGCAATACCGATCAATGATTAAAGTCAATCGGCATACATATAAGCACTAAAGGGCGGACGTATGACCTTCTAAATTCCTATTGCAATTTGACCTAGACTTTTCAATAATCTGCCCGCGACCGCCAGCCTTGGCAAAACAAATTCGTAAATAGTCTAACACCAAATACGTAAGTATTCTGTATCAAGTTACAATACAATCAATGTTCTAACAAACTACTTATCTGATATTGTGATCAACAAAATTATAACGCATAGTGGCTGAAAAGTAATTAAAATGTGTTACTTAATTGATAATACTGCGTTGATAAAAATTGCTTTATAAAAGCATGTATTGCTATGGTAATAGGTTCAGAATCAATTTGCTCAATATTTTAACATTGTGAGCAGTAGAATGTATATTTTTATTATATAGTCTTTTGTAATTCTAAAACGAATGGCATAGTAATATTTTATGAATTGTTGTCTTGTAAATAATATCAAACTGTGACAAGACAAAACCCCGGAAAAAAACGACATAATCATTTCCGTCCAGTATTTTGAATTGAATGAACTGAATTTGATTTTATAGTCGCACCAATAGCTAAGGTCATATGGCGACTTTCAAGCTACCATTTTAGTGCACGGGCGGGCACCTGGGTAGAACCACCGTCGTTCCGCAAGCCAGCTGGATACTTCCTCACATAAAGATTCCTAGGCCAAGTATTTTTGAAAAACAAAAGTGAAATATGTGTGTACATGTGTATGAACGTTTAAACGTTATACATGATTATCTCTACCATTGTCGTCGACCAATAGGCAGAGAGTCAGCGTTTTACAAGAACAACGCACACTGTTTTCCAATTGATTCTTGTACCAAGTAAGAAGTATGTAACTCAGACATTGTAGTGAAATTTGGTGAAACGACAATTTGCGAGCGATATTGAACTAATCGAAATTTGGAGTGTGTAAATGCTCTTTTGGAGAAGTTATCCGCTGCAAATGTCAGCTAAATATCTCTCAGTGAATATTGTTTCACAACTATGGCAACTAAGTGTCTACGTCACATATAGCATCAAAGGGATTAAAAAAACGAAATAAAAATCACGTTAAAGTTTAAGTTTGAATACCGGCCTCGGTAGCTTGGTGAGTAAGGCATTGACCTTATGATCTACAGCCATCTGTCCCCGTGTGTGTTAGGTCCCATGGCGGTGGGCGTGACTGATGATTTGTTTGTTTGTTTGTTTGACTGGTGTTTTACGTCATTTATGAGGGTCGATTTGTTTTTGAGATGGGTAGAAATAGTACTGTACACCTTCCGCCCATCCGTAAGAATCAACACTTCCTCACTTACAAGTCGAGCATCCAGTGAAATTCGAACCCGCATGATTTCACTTCCGTTTTGAAAACTACTGGAAGGAAATGCCGAAACTGTACATATGCCCTTTTTCGGGTTCTGTCAGCCTTACAGCCCTCTTCCATCAAAGGAACACGTTGTACAGTGTGAGAAATCATGCAGATATATGTATTAATTATATTTATTAATTATAAACAGTTTGCGAAGTAATAAGGTAAAACAAGTGCAGTCTTGTCTTATCGTGCCCTCAATGGTTTATTCTATTGTTGCTCTGGTTTCTGCCAAGTCAATGAGTACCTTCTTTGTGGCTTTCTAGGCTACTTTGTTTTTATTTATATATACACGAGCATCTTTGTGTTTTACTTATATTACCTATTATGCTGCCTTGGTTGGTTAGATAATAGTTCATGGCGGGGTTTTCTCTATTTACACTGTCCCATTTTATTGGGATGAAGTAGGGTAAGTGTGAGGTTTGCTGCACCCTAGAACCTGGTTTAACCCCCCCGCGGCCTTTTTTGCTACTGACCGTTCCAAGGTGTTAGCCCTATTGTCAACCCTTTTGTGTTTGTGATGTCCTATTTGGCCTTTTATTCATCTTTAAATTTGTTCTTGTTCCGTGTGTGTTTGTGGTTGACTGTCGTCCTTGAATGCCGCTTGTCCTGTTCGATTTTTATATCTATATTTATTGTATAAGTAACATGTCAAGTTTGACTTAACCCCTGTTCAGGAAATAACATTGTTATACTAGATTTCCAACACTCAGTTTGTTTACCTAACCGTAATTATTGCCACTCGTATCTGAATGAATGCGTGTTATGTAACGACCTCACATACAGTCGAGAGTAATACTCATTTTTACCACATTTTAGCAGACATGAATAACTGGTACCCATTTTTATCAGTGCCTCCCTGATACCATCTTATCGGATAATGGAACAGTGAAACTCATTTTTACAAAATGTCCGCTGAACCCCATTACACAAATGAGTTTAAATTATATTCTTTGTTTTTGAAATATTTAAAAATGTAACAATAACTGTTCCAGACACAAACACATTTTGGAGTGTCAACACATGATTTATAATTCGCGGCATAGCTCTCTGGTAACCATAAAAGCTATTATTCTCACTGCTAGTTTCGGGCAATAGTTGTCGTCACACAGAAGTGTGCATGTAGGCGACATTTCGAAGTACATAGTTCGTAACAAAGAGGGGCGTATGCATGTAGGCGACAATTCGTAGTACAGAGTTTCGCATCACAGAAGGAAGTATGCATGTAGGCAATATACGGAGGTATATAAAAACCGTAACCCAGAGGCAATTCTTGATTTAATTTAAATTCTGTCAATTAATTTGTTTTAGGGCTCGAACATACAAATTGTCTAAGCAATTTTGTATGCGTTTTCTAATCTATTAATTTTACACTTTATGTTGGTTTAAGCAAAGTGTTATAAATAGTTATGTGAATCTCAACGATAACAAATTAAGACATTGAGACACCTGAAACCTCAAACACCAGGAAATCTGAATGTATAGAAATCATTTTTAAATCATTCTTATACTAAAGGAAAAAAGAAACGCAACTCGGGAATTTCCGCTATATAATTTATATACTAATATTCAATTACATGCAATATTCCAGAGAAATCCAAGACGTTTTGTAAAAAAGGGATTGAAGCTAGTTACAAAAAGAACAAAACTGTGATGTTGTTTATTTTTTAATCACAGCACACTTTGTAATACGAAATTCAGAAATGTTGAAGTTCCGCTTTTAAAATCTGCGCCATTTCAGTACTGTATTCAATGTAAAGAGATTGCAAAATTTCACATCCTAAGTTTGATCACCTGCTTGAACCAAACGCATATTCTATCAATAATGAAACTTTGAGGCGATAACATTTGGAGTGTTATGTGTTCTTTTCTTCGTAAGGAAAAATCTAATATAGCTGCGTACCATTTGATTAACAGCAGCATATATATTACAATATATAGCAGCAATTCCCGAGTTGCGTTTCTATTTTTCCTGTGGTATATATATATGGAAGCAAGTTACTTCACTCCCACTGTTTCTCTAGTACGTTAGGGAAAAAGCAATATCAGGGCTTTCCATATGAGGGATATACCATGGGCGAGGGAGCCACAGGATGCAGATTAATCCGGGTTTATAATAACATAATTGTAGTATCGGGTAATCTGTTCTTTACCGTGCACGATTGATCGAATACTATACGAGATCGTGCGGTTAAAATCCCTATCCGGCGGACAGATCTAAGGTTCAAAGGTATTTATTATACAGACATATCAAAATACAGTTCATATTCACAATAGTTTAAATGGCGGTATGACGTGCTGTCATCTATTTATACTTCTGTCTAAAGGAGTTAATTAAGTATCAACATATATAACAATCGTATTACAATGTAAAACATATAAAAGTCGGACGGAACGTAAGTTTTAACCATGTGATAGCGCGGACACTACTTTGAAAGACTATTTAAGCACACATGTTAAAGGCCCAAAACTCCATCAACAATCATTAAACAGGAACTCAACAGATATAGTCAACTAAACATCAATTCATACCAAAGCTATGTACCACGTTTTGCCAAAACCCATTTAGTTGTTTAGAAGGAGAATAATTTTAAGAACAAAGGTCTATTACACCATATGTTCATCCTGTCTTCAGTGACCTTGACCTTGACATAAAAATATCTATCCACAGGCAGTCAACCCAGGAAGTTTCGTGATATTTGAATTACAATACGGACACGATTTTGATGATCGTGTCATGGTGACCTTACCCTTTAAACTACTGACTGACATCAACATCAAAAGGGGTCATTGTCCTACCACAGGTAGTCCACTCATATTGTTTCATGAGACTTGCTCTAGGAAAAGAGGAATTAACACTGCGGACACTTGTTTTATTTTCGGGTCATGGTGACCTTGACTTTGACCTTGATACGTCATAATCAATAGGAGCTTTAGGGAAAGTTGAAAGTCGTAAACAGTTTCGTCAAAATCCAACTATCCGTTTAGAAGTAGCGCAGACAAGATGTGTAACAAATATACGGACAGACAGACGGATAAACGGAAAGGCCAAACGTAATATATCTGTCCTACCACTTCTTGAGAGTAGGGGTGTGGGTGGGGGATTGGTGAGTGTGGGTGGGGGATTGTGGAGTGTGGGTGGGGGATTGGGAGTGTGGGTGGGGATTGTGGGTGGGGATTGGGGAGTGTGGGTGGGGGTGGGGGATTGGGGAAATATATTTACAAGGATAAATAGAAGCAAAGTATGCGGACATAAAAAGGTTGAAAATAGAGATACCGCCTTGGAACGGTCAGTGATAAAATTGCGGCTTGTGGGGTTTAAAGCAGGTTCTATGTGTGTGTGTGGGGGGGGGGGGGGGGGGGGGGGGGGGGGCGTGGGGGTGTCCTCAACTCGTCTATAAACTCTAGAAAACCGAATAAGTTGAGAAAAACACACTCTATAAGAATTGTATTGGAGAACTAAGTGGGGATAAATAACATTGTCAACAGCGAACTCATCTTGTCACACATTTTGCTAATAGAGACATGTAAATCGAAAAAGAACTGACAGTATCAGAAATATAAACTTTGTTGATTTGAAGTTCTTAAGGACTGTAGTATTAACCATCGTAGAAAAGAAAGGCTTGTCAATGTGCAGTATATCATCCAGTTACCGAGAGGTGTCATTAAATGCTTCGAGGACATACATATGCTTGCGTATTTGGTTACAGAATGAAATATCTTTCATAACACGACAAAAACAAATCTGCTACGAGAGATGCAGAGTTCGTACCATTCTCTCTTGTTCGTATTCATTGCTCCCAAAGGATCTCATTTTCAGCATTTATAATTTGTCTGAAGTCGCTTGTAACGAAATTCGCAGATTGGTAACCATGATTCTTGAAGGACATCGCAGTGAAGAAGAAAACGATACAGTTTTTATAAACATTTATCTGAATACACAGAGGTTTGCTACTTTGAATATTACAGGTAAGTGACTTACAGGTAATGACTTACAGGTAAGCGACTTACAGGTAAGCCCCAGTTGGCGATGGGCCAAAGAAATAGGCAACCATTCAGTTGTATTAATCTAATCTCAACATCTCTTTGACGCTACCATTCAGCTGCATTTATATAAACTCAACATCACAGTGACGCTAATATTGAGCTGTATTGATCTAAAATCTAAATCACGTTCGCGCTACTATTCAGCTGTATTGATCTAAAATCTACATCACGTTGACGCTAATATTCAGCTGTATTGATCTAAAATCTACATCACGTTGACGCTACTATTGAGCTGTATTGATCTAAAATCTAAATCACGTTCGCGCTACTATTCAACTGTATTGATCTAAAATCTACATCACAGTGACGCTAATATTCTGTTGTATTCATTTAAAATCTACATCACGTTGACGCTAATATTCAGCTGTATTGATCTAAAATCTACAGCACAGTAACGCTACTATTCAGCTGTATTGATCTAAAATCTACATCACAGTGACGCTACTATTCAGCTGTATTGATCTAAAATCTACATCACGTTGACGCTAATATTCAGCTTTATTGATCTAAAATCTACATCACAGTGACGCTACTATTCAGCTGTATTGATCTAAAATCTACATCACGTTGACGCTAATATTCTGCTGTATTGATCTAAAATCGACATCACGTTGACGCTAATATTCAGTTGTATTCATTTAAAATCTACATCACGTTGACGCTAATATTCAGCTGTATTGATCTAAAATCTACATCACGTTGTCGCTACTATTCAGCTGTATTGATCTAAAATCTACATCACGTTGTCGCTAATATTCAGCTGTATTCATCTAAAATCTACATCACAGTGATGCTAATATTCAGCTGTATTGATCTAAAATCTACATCACGTTGACGCTAATATTCAGTTGTATTCATCTAAAATCTACATCACAGTGACGCTACTATTCAGCTGTATGGATCTAAAATCTACATCACAGTGACGCTACTATTCAGCTGTATTGATCTAAAATCTACATCACGTTGACGCTAATATTCAGCTGTATTGATCTAAAATCTACATCACAGTGACGCTACTATTCAGCTGTATTGATCTAAAATCTACATCACAGTGACGCTACTATTCAGCTGTATGGATCTAAAATCTACATCACGTTGACGCTAATATTCAGTTGTATTCATTTAAAATCTACATCACGTTGACGCTACTATTCAGCTGTATGGATCTAAAATCTACATCACGTTGACGCTAATATTCAGCTGTATTGATCTAAAATCTACATCACGTTGACGCTAATATTCAGCTGTATTGATCTAAAATCTACATCACAGTGACGCTAATATTCAGCTGTATTGATCTAAAATCTACATCACAGTGACGCTACTATTCAGCTGTATTGATCTAAAATCTACATCACAGTGACGCTACTATTCAGCTGTATGGATCTAAAATATACATCACGTTGACGCTACTATTCAGCTGTATTGATCTAAAATCTACATCACAGTGACGCTACTATTCAGCTGTATTGATCTAAAATCTACATCACGTTGACGCTAATATTCAGCTTTATTGATCTAAAATCTACATCACAGTGACGCTACTATTCAGCTGTATTGATCTAAAATCTACATCACAGTGACGCTAATATTCAGCTGTATGGATCTAAAATCTACATCACGATGACGCTACTATTCAGCTGTATTGATCTAAAATCTACATCACGTTGACGCTAATATTCAGCTGTATTGATCTAAAATCTACATCACAGTGACGCTACTATTCAGCTGTATTGATCTAAAATCTACATCACGTTGACGCTAATATTCAGCTTTATTGATCTAAAATCTACATCACAGTGACGCTACTATTCAGCTGTATTGATCTAAAATCTACATCACGTTGACGCTACTATTCAGCTGTATTGATCTAAAATCTACATCACGTTGACGCTAATATTCAGCTTTATTGATCTAAAATCTACATCACAATGACGCTACCATACAGTTGTATTTAACTATAATATACATCACAATGACGTTACTATTCAGCTGTATTGATATATAATATACATCACGATGGCGCTACCATACAGTTGTATTTATCTATAATATACATCACAATGACGCTACCATACAGCTGTATTGGTCTATAATATATATCACAATGAAACTACCATTCAGCTTTATTATTTATTATATTTATCAACGATATGGCTAGTCATTTACATGATGATAATGCAGAACATTTAACTTTGAATGAATTACAAATTTATCTACTGTTGTTCGCTGACGACACTGTTTTATTTTCATATTCAGCAAATGGACTACAAATCCTATTAAATAAACTACATGATTATTGCGAAAAGTGGTAATAAGTGTTAATATCGATAAAACTGTAGTAATGGTATGTAAACAAGGTACTAGGACACAAAACGTAGATATATATTATAACAATATGAAACTACATAACGTTTCAAAATTTACCTACCTAGGTGTAACGCTTATGTTTAATGGAAATTTCTTTCAAACACAAAAAGCCCTTTCCGAACGAGCCATGAGGGCACTGTTTTCACTTAACTCTTTATTTGCAATAATTGAGCTAAACATAAGTGAAAAAATAAAACTGTCTGATACAATGATTCTACCTATTTTGAATTATGGTGCTGAAGTATGGGGGTTTCATACCTCCCCCGACATCGAACGAATTTATTTGAAGTTTCTTAAACAGATTCTTAACGTTAGGCATCAAACGCCAAATGCAACTGTTTATGGGGAGTTAGGTAAAGTACCTTTGGCAATATTACGCAAAGAACGAATCTTGAAATTTTGGTTTAAAATTATGAAATCGCCCAATTCACTAATGTATAAGGTATTACAGAATCAAATACAAAATAATGATAATGAATCATGGGCGACTCATGTCGAACGTCTTCTTAATGATCTTGGATTCAGTTTTTTATGGAATAACGAAAATATTACAAAGCTACAACTAACTCATATCATAGAAAGGCTCTATGATCAACATTTGCAGGAATGGTTTGCCACCTTAACTTCTTCCCCCAAATTATCTACTTATAAATATATTAAAGCAAACTTTGGATGTGAAAAATATATTAATTGTGTCCAAAATCATAAGCACATGATAGCATTAACTAGATTAAGATGTTCAGCTCATAAATTGGCTATTGAAGAGGGTAGATTCAGAAATATAGAGAGGGATCAAAGAAAGTGTACTTTTTGCAATATAAATGTTGTTGAAGATGAATATCACTTTACTTTAGCTTGTCCGTGTTATAGAGAAATAAGAATAGAATGTTTACCTAGATACTACTGTAGCTGGCCTAGTTTACAAAAGTTTAAATCGTTGTTATCTACGGATAATTCTAAATTATTGAATAGGCTAGCCAAATATATTAGTCTTGCGAATACCAAACGTGAGAGCTTAATTGCAACCGAATAAATATATACTTTTAAAAAAATGCGCAGGTGCAGTTTTTATAAGTGTTTTATTATTATTATTATTTTTATTATTATTATTATTATTATTATTATTAATTATTATTATTATTATTATTATTATTATTATTATTATTATATTGTATTGTATAACTGTTCTAATAATGTAGTGACCAACAACCCAACACTGTTTTCATAATGCCTTATGTTTACAATGCAAATATGTGTTATGGTATTGGTATTCGTGAAGCTCGTGCAATCACACTGTAGATTATCTATATAGGTCATAGGTGGATCATGTACTATACATAATATTTAATAGTGTTTCGAGCCATACCAGTGGTGTGAACAACTTGTATGCTATAATTACTTTCAATAATATATACGTGTTTATCCTTAAATTTGTTTACTCATAACTAAATATTTCTCATGCTCTTCTCCAGAACATGTTTTAATATATGTGTGTATTTGTATTTAGTATGTCTTGTATGTAATACCGCCTCAATGCTGATGGCGATGGACATTGTAAAATGTTTATGCTTTAATAAAATTGAATTGAATTGAATTGAAAAATTGATCTAAAATCTACATAACGTTGACGCTACTATTGAGTTGTATTTATCTAAAGTCTACAAGGACATGTTGATAACCTCTTTAGATAATGGTTTGAACAAGTTTACTGTAGGTTGTATGAAAGTGAGCATGCGAAGGTTGTAAATCACGTCAACAAAGAATTCAGATTGCAAACGTCTTTACCATGTTTACTACTGAAGTTGTGGTGCTGTTAAATCTATATTACGCTGCCGTTAAATAAAAACGAATAATCACAGACTTGTTAGTGAGACACACGTGTAAAATTAGTATTATAGACGTACATTTAACTTACTTAATCAATTCTAAAGAAGGATCCAAGGAACGGCAATAGTTTTATACCTGAGAGGTAATTATTTGTACCGTTGATAGTATTGTTGTTTAATGAATCAAATCAACATGAATACCGTTACATGAATGAACGTTATCAATAGTCATATTTGTATATTTGTTTGGCCTCGATTATCGATATTTCTGGCCTATTATACCTCGTAAAATATTTACAAGAAGTAATCAAACACACATGTAACGCGGTCATTAGGGTCTTACCGAGATCCTGAGGTGCATATTTGCTTACTTACAGCCTATCGCGGGCGTATATCGATCTTATATATTGATTTAACTATTACACATGTAGTATATTCGTGTGAAAGTTGATCGATTGCGTAACAGGTGCAATGCTCTGTTGGAAACAGCTGTGTATTAATCACATACCAATGCATCCTGTCTTTTGCATAGACTTTACTAAATACAGCGACATCGTCAGTCAGTATTTAGTTTTTTATAGGTTTTTTTTTCTCAACCGGTCTACATATCCAAATACAGCATTTAAGTATGTGCCATTTGACTTTTTTATTCGAAGATTTTTTAAAATCATTATTGCGCACACATAAATATGGTGCATGCATTAAATTGTGTCGTTTTCAAGTAAGAAATCCCATTCATGGTTTTTGGTATGCGCTGATGACAGGATAATAGAGAGGTTGTGTACACATACCGTGGATCATATAATTGCCTTCTGAGCGTTCCAAGTTGATTACACTATCTTCACCACTATTTGTGTTGTGCATTGCCCTTTCCATTGCTCTTCGTTGTTTGTACAGTGCGGAACTACGTACGATATCATTACGTTTAAATGATAATAAAATAAAAACTATGTTATTGCCTTTTTATATTACATGTTTCAAACATAAAACGACAGAGTTTGTCATTTAGTGTTGAAATGATATTTTCACGAATTCAGATAGAACTCTCTTCTTCAGGTCTATTATACAATCTGTAAATAAATTAACCAATATACTGAAAATATATAAATATATATGGTGGAGTACGTTCATAAATTACCAATAAACAAAATAGAATCAATATAGGTCTCTCAAAGTTGTTTACTTGCAATACCGATCAATGATTAAAGTCAATCGGCTATACATATAAGCACTAAAGGGCGGACGTACGACCTTCTAAATTCCCATGCAATTTGACCTAGACTTTTCTATAATCTGCCCGCGACCACACGCCTTGATAATCACCTTACACCAAATACGTAAGTATACCTACGCAAATGTGTGTATCAAGTTACGATACAATCAATGTCCTAAACAAACGATACAAACTACTTATCTGATATTGTTGATCAACACAATTATAACGCATAGTGGCTGAAAAGTAATTAAAATGTGCTACTTAATTGATGATACTGTGTTGATAAAAATTGCTTTATAAAAGCATGTATTGCTATGGCAATAGGTTCAGAATCAATATGCTCAATATTTTAACATTGTGAACTGTCGCATGTATATTTTTATTGTATAGTCTTTTGTAAGGCACAGTAATATTTTATGAATTGTTTTCTTGTAAATATCAAACTGTGATGAGACTTAAATAAAAGATGTACAAACGAAACAGACCTTACACCTCTTTACTTTGAAGACAGAGGGCTAGCAAGATGACAGAGGGCCAACAAGATGACAGAGGGCCAACAAGATGACAGAGGGCCAACAAGATGACAGAGGGCTAGCATGATGACAGAGGGTCAACAAGATGACAGAGGGCCAACAAGATGACAGAGGGCCAACAAGATGACAGAGGGCTAGCATGATGACAGAGGGTCAACAAGATGACAGAGGGCCAACAAGATGACAGAGGGCCAACAAGATGACAGCGGGCTAGCAAGATGACAGAGGGCTAACAAGATGACAGAGGGCCAACAAGATGACAGAGGGCCAACAAGATGATAGAGGGATAGCAAGATGACAGAGGGCCAACAAGATGACAGAGGGCTAGCAAGATGACAGAGGGCTAGCAAGATTACAGAGGGCTAGCAAGATGACAGAGGGCCAACAAGATGACAGAGAGGGATAGCAAGATGACAGAGGGCTAGCAAGATTACAGAGGGCTAGCAAGATGACAGAGGGCTAGCAAGATGACAGAGGGCCAACAAGATGACAGAGAGGGATAGCAAGATGACAGAGGGCTAGCAAGATTACAGAGGGCTAGCAAGATGACAGAGGGCTAGCATGATGACAGAGGGTCAACAAGATGACAGAGGGCTAGCAAGATGACAGAGGGCTAACAAGATGACAGAGGGCTAGCAAGATGACAGAGGGCTAACAAGATGATAGAGGGCCAAAAAGATGACAGAGGGCTAGCAAGATGACAGAGGGCTAACACGATGACAGAGGGCTAACAAGATGACAGAGGGTCAACAAGATGACAGAGGGTCAACAAGATGACAGAGGGCTAACAAGATGACAGAGGGCTAGCAAGATGACAGAGGGCTAACAAGATGATAGAGGGCCAAAAGATGACAGAGGGCTAGCAAGATGACAGAGGGCTAACAAGATGACAGAGGGTCAACAAGATGACAGAGGGCTAACAAGATGACAGAGGGTCAACAAGATGACAGAGGGCTAACAAGATGACAGAGGGTCAACAAGATGACAGAGGGCTAGCAAGATGACAGAGGGTCAACAAGATGACAGAGGGCTAGCAAGATGACAGAGGGCTAACACGATGACAGAGGGCTAACAAGATGATAGAGGGCTAACAAGATGATAGAGGGCCAAAAAGATGACAGAGGGCTAGCAAGATGACAGAGGGCTAACACGATGACAGAGGGCTAACAAGATGATAGAGGGCTAACAAGATGATAGAGGGCCAAAAAGATGACAGAGGGCTAGCAAGATGACAGAGGGCTAACACGATGACAGAGGGCTAACAAGATGATAGAGGGCTAACAAGATGACAGAGGGCTAACAAGATGATAGAGGGCCAAAAAGATGACAGAGGGCTAGCAAGATGACAGAGGGCTAGCAAGATGACAGAGGGCTAGCAAGATGACAGAGGGCTAACAAGATGATAGAGGGCCAAAAAGATGACAGAGGGCTAGCAAGATGACAGAGGGCCAACACGATGACAGAGGGCCAAAAAGATGACAGAGGGCTAGCAAGATGACAGAGGGCCAGCAAGATGACAGAGGGCCAACGAGATGACAGAGGGCCAAAAAGATGACAGAGGGCTAGCAAGATGACAGAGGGCCAGCAAGATGACAGAGGGCCAACAAGATGACAGAGGGCCAGCAAGATGACAGAGGGCTAGCAAGATGACAGAGGGCTAGCAAGATGACAGAGGGCTAACAAGATGACAGAGGGCTAGCAAGATGACAGAGGGCTAACAAGATGATAGAGGGCCAAAAAGATGACAGAGGGCTAGCAAGATGACAGAGGGCTAACACGATGACAGAGGGCTAACAAGATGACAGAGGGTCAACAAGATGACAGAGGGTCAACAAGATGACAGAGGGCTAACAAGATGACAGAGGGCTAGCAAGATGACAGAGGGCTAACAAGATGATAGAGGGCCAAAAAGATGACAGAGGGCTAGCAAGATGACAGAGGGCTAACAAGATGACAGAGGGTCAACAAGATGACAGAGGGCTAACAAGATGACAGAGGGTCAACAAGATGACAGAGGGCTAACAAGATGACAGAGGGTCAACAAGATGACAGAGGGCTAGCAAGATGACAGAGGGTCAACAAGATGACAGAGGGCTAGCAAGATGACAGAGGGCTAACACGATGACAGAGGGCTAACAAGATGATAGAGGGCTAACAAGATGATAGAGGGCCAAAAAGATGACAGAGGGCTAGCAAGATGACAGAGGGCTAACACGATGACAGAGGGCTAACAAGATGATAGAGGGCTAACAAGATGATAGAGGGCCAAAAAGATGACAGAGGGCTAGCAAGATGACAGAGGGCTAACACGATGACAGAGGGCTAACAAGATGATAGAGGGCTAACAAGATGATAGAGGGCTAACAAGATGATAGAGGGCCAAAAAGATGACAGAGGGCTAGCAAGATGACAGAGGGCTAGCAAGATGACAGAGGGCTAGCAAGATGACAGAGGGCTAACAAGATGATAGAGGGCCAAAAAGATGACAGAGGGCTAGCAAGATGACAGAGGGCCAACACGATGACAGAGGGCCAAAAAGATGACAGAGGGCTAGCAAGATGACAGAGGGCCAGCAAGATGACAGAGGGCCAACACGATGACAGAGGGCCAAAAAGATGACAGAGGGCTAGCAAGATGACAGAGGGCCAGCAAGATGACAGAGGGCCAACAAGATGACAGAGGGCCAGCAAGATGACAGAGGGCCAACGAGATGACAGAGGGCCAACAAGATGACAGAGGGCCAACGAAATGACAGAGGGCCAACGAGATGACAGAGGGCCAACGAGATGACAGAGGGTCAGCAAGATGACAGAGGGCCAACAAGATGACAGAGGGCTAACAAGATGACAGAGGGCCAACAAGATGAAAGAGGGCCAGCAAGATGACAGAGGGCTAGCAAGATGACAGAGGGCTAGCAAGATGAAAGAGGGCTAACAAGATGACAGAAGGCCAACAAGATGACAAAACCCGGAAAAACGACCAGCATACTATGTATAGGTTAATCATTTCCTTCCAGTATTTTTGAATTGAATTGAATTGAATTGGATTTTTATAGTCGCACCAACAGCTAAGGTCATAGGGCGACTTTCCAGTTTCCATTGGTGGAGAAAGAAAGACCTCAGGTGCCCCTCCGGGCAATTTAGTGCACGTGCGGGCACCTGGGTAGAACCACCAACGTTCCGTAAGCCCGCTGGATAGCTTTCTCACATAAAGATTCCTAGGCCCAGTATCTTTGAAAAACAAAAGTGAAATGTGTGTGTACAGGTGTATGAACATTTACACGTTATACATGGTTATCCCGACCAATGTCGTCGACCAATAAGGCAGATATTCAAATTTAAACGTCAACGTTTCAACGCACAATGTTTTCCAATTGCTGCTATTACAATTAATATTTATGTAACTCAGACATTGTAGTGGAATTTGGTGAAATATTAGCGAGCGATATTGAACTGAAATTTGGAGTGTGTACATGCTATTTTTGGAGAAGTTATCCGCTTCAAATGTCAGCTAAATGTCGCTCAATGAATATTGTTTCACAATATATGGCAACAGTGTACAAGTCACATATTTATTGATTGTAATAGCCTCAAAGGGATTTTAAAAAAAACGAAATGAAAAACACGTTAAAGTTTACGTTTGAATACCAGCCTCGGTAGCCTGGTCGGTAAGGCATTGGCCTTATGGTCTACAGACGTCTGTCCCGTGTGTGTTAGGTCCCATGGCGGAGGCATGACTGATGATTTGTTTGTTTGTTTGACTGGTGTTTTACGTCATTTTCAACGCATGTAAGGTTATATATGAGGGTCGATTTGTTTTTGAGATGGGTAGAATTAGTACTGTACACCTTCCGCCATCCATAAGAATCGACACTTCCTCACTTACAAGTCGAAGACCCATTGAAATTCGAACCCGCATGATTTATTTCACTTCCGTTTTGAAAACTACTGGAAGGAAATGTCGAAACGGTACATATGCCCTTTTTTCGGGTTCTGTCAGCTTACAGCCCTCTTCCATCAAAGGAACACGTTGTACAGTGTGCGAAAACATGCAGATATATGTATTAATTATATTTATTAGTTATAACAGTTTGCGGAGTAATAAAGTAAAACAAGTGCAGGCTTGTTTTGTCGTGCCCTCAATGGTTTATTCTCTTGTTGCTCTGGCTTCTGCCAGGTCATTGAGTACCTTCTTTGTGGCTTTCTAGGCTATTGTTTTTTTGTATTTATATATACACAAGCATCTTTGTGTTTTACTTATATTACCTATGAATGCTTCCTTGTTGGTTAGAGAATAGTTCATGGCGGGGTTTTCTGTATTTACACTGTCCCATTTTATTGGGATGAAGTAGTGTAAGTGTGAGGTTTGGTGCACCCTAGAACCTGGTTTAAACACCAGCGGCCTTTTTTTGCCACTGACTGTTCCAAAGTGGTAGCCCTATTGTCAACCCTTTTGTGTTTGTGATGTCTTATTTGGCCCTTTATTCATCTTTAAATTTGTTCTTGTTTCCGTGTGTGTTTGTGGTTGACTGTCGTCCTTGAATGCCGCTTGTCCTGTTCGATTTTTATATCTATATTTATTGTATAAGTAACATATCAAGTTTGACTTAACCACTATTCAGGAAATAACATTATTATACTAGATTTCCAACACTCAGTTTGTTTACCTAACCGTAATTATTGCCATCTGTATGAATGCGTTATGTAACGACCTCAAATACAGTCGAGAGTAATACTCATTTTTACCATATTTTAGCAAACATGAAGGACTGGTACACATTTTTTACCACATTTTAGCAAACATGAAGGACTGGTACACATTTTTTACCACATTTTAGCAAACATGAAGGACTGGTACACATTGTTTACCACATTTTAGCAAACATAAAGGACTGGTACACATTTTTTACCACATTTTAGCAAACATGAAGGACTGGTACACATTTTTTACCACATTTTAGCAAACATGAATAACTGGTACACATTTTTATCAGCACCTCCCTGATACCATCTTATCTGATAATGGAACAATGAAACTCATTTTTACAAAATGTCCGCTGAACCCATTACACAAATGAGTTTAAATTATATTCTTTGTTTTTGAAATATTTAAAAATGTAACAATAACTTTCCCAGACACAAACACATTTTTGGTGTGTCAACACATGATTTATAGGCCGCGGCATAGCTCTCTGGTAACCATAAAAGCTATTATTCTCACAGCTAGTTTCAGGCAATAGTGTCGTCACACAGAAGTGTGCATGTAGGCGACATTTCGAAGTACATAGTTCGTAACAAAGAGTGGCGTATGCATGTAGGCGACAATTCGTAGTACAGAGTTTCGCAACACAGAAGGAAGTATGCATTTAGGCAATATACGGAGGTATATAAAACCGTAACCCAGAGGCAATTTTTGACATTTAATTTAAATTCTGTCAATTAATTTGTTTAAGGCTCGAACATACAAATTGTCTAAGCAATTTTTAATGCGTTTTTCTAATCTATTAATTTTACACTTTATGTTGGTTTAAGCAAAGTGTTATAAATAGTTATGTGAATCTCAACGATAAGTCCATATTTTAAAAAATCGCTTGAAATTATGTCTAATCAACCATTTGTGTGAATTGTTTGCTCCAAGCTGTGACAGATTCTGTACATGTTACCATTTGACGGATATTTATTTTAAGGTAGCTGGCGGCGTTACTCTTGAATAATCAAAATCGCGTATATTGTGACAATGTTTTCCCTGTATGTAGGTTATTGTTTCTGCTTTCCATCAGTACTAATTTTAAATTGCTTAAAATAAACATCGGATTCCTAAATAGCGCCCTCTGGTGGTGCCTATTTTTACGACGAATTTTACCGTTTTCGTACGGGAAATGTACTAGAATTTAGTCAAAAGTTAAAAAAATCACATCATTTGGAAGCACAATGATTTATAAACGTAATGCACGTAATATATTTAAAAAACAGCTGTATCTCTTTATCGTGTGTGCATTTCTTTACGTAAGGGGTACCACGCGGCGACTACAAAATTGGGAGGATTTTTACATGTTAACGCTTTTTTACTTAAAAGTAAGCGTGGTGACATATGTATTTTTCTATGCCATCACATTCGTTGAAATTCCCCGCTTTGATAAATGTAAAAATAAAGAGGGGTCGTCGAGTCAGATTTTTATCAAACAAACTTTTAAAGATTATAGAAAGTATTAAAATTACGGCGTCGTTTTATAGTTTTCTTTAAAATGACGTTGACGTCAGTCACTCGCAAATTGAGATACATGTACTTTCCTATTGTTTCCACGCGGAATGCGGGATACAACGTTAATTGTTATAAATGTGTAAGTCTATATCGGTAATGCCTATATATTATATATACTATGTTCGTGAATAAGTATTTTTGTATTTATTTATTTATTACTTCATTCTGATACTAAGACACGCTGTTATTGAGTGGTTCATCAATCGTAATAAAAAAAACCAAGTGTATATTCGCAGGCGGTTACTAGTTTAAAAGTATGCTTAAAAGTATGCTTAAAATAATTAAAACACGTGTTTTTTTTAAGTTAACGGAATTGATTAGTTTTACGAATACTAGATTAATTCGATGATATATACTGAAAGAAAAAAGAAACGCGACACGGCCATTTCCTATACCATATGCTGCTGTTAATCGAAAGGTACATGGCCACGTAAGATCTTTCCTTTCGGAAAAAAAAACTAAGACAACACGTAACACAGCAAATAGTATTCCTGCAAAGTTTCATTATTGACAGTGTACGCGTTTGGCTCAAGCATGTGAGCAAACTTAGGATGCAACTTTTTGCAAACACTTTACGTTAAATACAGTACTGAACTGGCTCAAATTTTCAAAGAGGAACTTCTACATTTATGAATTTCTTGTTACAACGTGTACTGTGATTAAAACGCCTACAATATCACAGTTGTGTTCTTTCTCTAACTAACTGCAACTTTTTTTTCCTTGAAATATATATGGAATTAAGTGTGCGTTTCTTTTTCCTTTCAGTATATGTACAGTTGAAACTCATATCGATATAGTTTTACCTATTATCTCGATATATTTTCGGTCCCGTGTTCTTTTGTTAAATACTTTTTTGTCTCGTTTTTTATATCTCTTTATTTCCTATCTTTGCAAAGAGAAACACATTGCAAATAGTAATAGACAGCTATCCTGCATGACATAGACACATACACTGAAAACCGAATCAGCACTTATATTATATACTGAAAGGAAAAAGAAACGCATAAGGCCAGAGTTTTTTAGTTTTAGTTTTACGGGAGAGCCTACCCTAAATTTTGCAAAACTGAAATAAAAATAAAAGTAGAAATTGTAAATTTTATTTTATTTTTTCCTCCTGTTCGATCTGCTACATCTTTTTTTTAAAAAAAAGTGTGCCTATCCTAAAACTTATTTTCACAATAACGTAAAATAGCAAATTTATTTTTGTTGAAAATTTGGATAATGACTTAGTATTTACTTTGCAGGGTCGGAAATCAAAGTATTAATTTAGTCTCTTTAACATACATGTTTACAAACACAATTTAATGCATACCATTGAACACCACAATACCTATTTCGTTCTACTAGGCATTGATTTCATAAACCTTTCTTGAGAATATTCTTAGTCTTGACCTATGTCAGGGAAAAATATGTCTATTATTCTTGCAACTATGAAAGATAAACATTCATTACATTTTCTTTCGGTTTGAATGTGTTTAATAGCAAATTTGTGATAATTTCTGTAAAATACATACTCAAAAATATATTAATTTGACAGTCAACAAACCAATTCTCAAGAGTGGGTTATATTTTTAAGAACGGTTTGTGAATTTGAGATAATATGTATGCAGTTTTAACATAAAGTGGATGTTGGTTACATTTATATGCAAAACAACTTGAAAAAAAATCAACATAAAAAATGAAGCAATACATTTAATATTAATATTACGAGAAAAACTTGTTTTATGAATAAAAAAAATCTGAAATTTTCTATTTTTTTTTTATTTTTTTTATCGACTCCTCATTTTAACCATTTTTATTTCCTCCTCCTACTGCATTTTTTTCCAAAATCTCCCGTAAAACTAACTATAAAAAGAATCTGGCCTAATGGGTATTTCCGCTATATAGTGTATGTTTAATACGCTACTGCTAATCGAATGGTACAGGGCTACATTAGGCCTGTCCTTTCGGAAAGAAAGTTTAAACAGCACCGAACACAACCATGGTTACCCCTTTAAAGTTTCATTATCGACAGAATGCGCATTTGGCTCAAGCAGGAAAGCAAATTTAGGCTTTAAATGTTGCAATATATTAACATTAAACATAATTCTGAAACTTTTTCAAGCGAAACTTCAACATGATTGCATTTCTTGTAACAAAGTATACGTTG
>JAWPHD010023823.1:0-21022 GCA_037043455.1 Cyrtodaria siliqua
TATTCCGATCTTACGCATATATATTCAGTTCTTACACATATATATGCAGTTCTTACAAAAATATATTCAGTTCTTACACATATATATTCAGTTCTTACGCATATATTCAGTTCTTACGCATATATTCAGTTCTTACGCATATATATTCAATTCTTACGCATATATGTTCAGTTCTTACACATATATTCCGATCTTACGCATATATATTCCGTTCTTACGCATATATATTCAGTTCTTACACATATATATTCAGCTCTTACAAATATATATTCAGTTCTTACACATATATATTCAGTTCTTACACATATATATTCAGTTCTAACACATATATATTCAGTTCTTACACTATATTCAGTTCTTACACATATATATTCCGTTCTTACACATATATATTCCATTCTTACGCATATATATTCAGTTCTTACACATATATATTCCGTTCTGACACATATATATTCAGTTCTTACACATACATATTCCGTTCTAACACATATATATTCAGTTCTTACACATATATATTCAGTTCTTACACATATATATTCAGTTCTTACAAATATATATGCATTTCTTACACAAATGTATTCAGTTCTTACACATATATATTCAGTTCTTACGCATATATTCAGTTCTTACCCATATATTCAGTTCTTACGCATATATATTCAATTCTTACGCATATATGTTCAGTTCTTACACATATATTTCGATCTTAGGCATATATATTCAGTTCTTACGCATATATATTCAGTTCTTACACATATATATTCAGCTCTTACACATATATATTCAGTTCTACAAATATATTTCAGTTCTTACACATATATATTCAGTTCTTACACATATATATTCCGTTCTTACGCATATATATTCCGTTCTAACACATATATATTCAGTTCTTACACATATATATTCAGTTCTTATACATATATATTCAGTTCTTACAGATATATATTCCGTTCTTACGCATATATATTCAGTTCTTACACATATATATGCAGTTCTTACACAAATATATTTAGTTCTTACACATATATATTCAGTTCTTACACATATATATCCAGTTCTTACAGATATATATTCCGATCTTACGCATATATATTCAGTTCTTACGCATATATATTCAGTTCTTACACATATATATTTAGCTCTTACACATATATATTCAGTTCAAACACATATATATTCAGTTCTTACACATATATATTCCGTTTTAACACATATATATTCAGTTATTACACATATATATTCAGTTCTTACACATATATATTCCGTTCTAACATATATATATTCCGTTCTTACACATATATATTCCGTTCTAACACATATATATTCAGATCTTACACATATATATTCAGTTCTAACACATATATATTTAGTTCTTACACATATATATTCAGTTCTTACACATATATATTCCGTTCTTACGCATATATATTCAGTTCTTACACATATATATTCCGTTCTAACACATATATATTCAGTTCTTAAACATATATATTCAGTTCTTACACATATATATTCAGTTCTTACGCATATATATTCAGTTCTAACATATATTCAGTTCTTACACATATATATTCAGTTCTTACACATATATATTCCGTTCTTACGCATATATATTCAGTTCTAACACATATATATTACGTTCTAACACATATATATTCAGTTCTTACACATATATATTCAGTTCTTACACATATATATTCAGTTCTTACACATATATATGCAGTTCTTACACAAATATATTCAGTTCTTACATATATATATTCAGTTCTTACGCATATATTCAGTTCTTACGCATATATTCAGTCCTTACGCATCTATATTCAATTCTTACACATATATGTTCAGTTCTTACACATATATTCCGATCTTACGCATATATATTCAGTTCTTACGCATATATATTCAGTTCTTACACATGTATATTCAGCTCTTACACATATATATTCGGTTCTTACACATATGTATTCAGTTCTTACACATATATATTCCGTTCTAACACATATATATTCAGTTCTTACACATATATATTCAGTTCTTACACATATATATTCCGTTCTTACGCATATATATTCAGTTCTTACACATATATATTCAGTTCTTACACATATATTCTGTTCTTACGCATATATTCAGTTCTTACACATATATATTCCGTTTCTACACATATATATTCAGTTCTTATACATATATATTCAGTTCTTACACATATATATTCCGTTCTTACGCATATATATTCAGTTCTTACACATATATATTCAGTTCTTACACATATATATTCAGTTCATAAGCATATATATTCCGTTCTTAAGCATATAAATTCAGTTCTTACACATATATATTCCGTTCTTACACATATATATTCCGTTCTAACATATATATATTCCGTTCTTACACATATATATTCCGTTCTAACACATATATATTCAGATCTTACACATATATATTCAGTTCTAACACATATATATTTAGTTCTTACACATATATATTCAGTTCTTACACATATATATTCCGTTCTTACGCATATATATTCAGTTCTTACACATATATATTCCGTTCTAACACATATATATTCAGTTCTTAAATATATATATTCAGTTCTTACACATATATATTCAGTTCTTACGCGTATATATTTAGTTCTAACATATATTCAGTTCTAACACATATATATTACGTTCTAACACATATATATTCAGTTCTTACACATATATATTCAGTTCTTACACATATATATTCAGTTCTTACACATATATATGCAGTTCTTACACAAATATATTCAGTTCTTACATATTTATATTCAGTTCTTACGCATATATTCAGTTCTTACGCATATATTCAGTCCTTACGCATATATATTCAATTCTTACACATATATGTTCAGTTCTTTCACATATATTCCGATCTTACGCATATATATTCAGTTCTTACGCATATATATTCAGTTCTTACACATATATATTCAGTTCTAACACATATATATTCAGTTATTACACATATATATTCAGTTCTTACACATATATATTCCGATCTTACGCATATATATTCAGTTCTTACACATATATATGCAGTTCTTACAAAAATATATTCAGTTCTTACACATATATATTCAGTTCTTACGCATATATTCAGTTCTTACGCATATATTCAGTTCTTACGCATATATATTCAATTCTTACGCATATATGTTCAGTTCTTACACATATATTCCGATCTTACGCATATATATTTCGTTCTTACGCATATATATTCAGTTCTTACACATATATATTCAGCTCTTACACATATATATTCAGTTCTTACACATATATATTCTGTTCTTTCACATATATATTCAGTTCTAACACATATATATTCAGTTCTTACACTATATTCAGTTCTTACACATATATATTCCGTTCTTACACATATATATTCCATTCTTACGCATATATATTCAGTTCTTACACATATATATTCCGTTCTAACACATATATATTCAGTTCTTACACATACATATTCCGTTCTAACACATATATATTCAGTTCTTACACATATATATTCAGTTCTTACACATATATATTCAGTTCTTACAAATATATATGCATTTCTTACACAAATATATTCAGTTCTTACACATATATATTCAGTTCTTACGCATATATTCAGTTCTTACCCATATATTCAGTTCTTACGCATATATATTCAATTCTTACGCATATATGTTCAGTTCTTACACATATATTTCGATCTTAGGCATATATATTCAGTTCTTACGCATATATATTCAGTTCTTACACATATATATTCAGCTCTTACACATATATATTCAGTTCTACAAATATATTTCAGTTCTTACACATATATATTCCGTTCTTACGCATATATATTCCGTTCTAACACATATATATTCAGTTCTTACATATTTATATTCAGTTCTTACGCATATATTCAGTTCTTACGCATATATTCAGTCCTTACGCATATATATTCAATTCTTACACATATATGTTCAGTTCTTACACATATATTCCGATCTTACGCATATATATTCAGTTCTTACGCATATATATTCAGTTCTTACACATATATATTCAGTTCTAACACATATATATTCAGTTATTACACATATATATTCAGTTCTTACACATATATATTCCGATCTTACGCATATATATTCAGTTCTTACACATATATATGCAGTTCTTACAAAAATATATTCAGTTCTTACACATATATATTCAGTTCTTACGCATATATTCAGTTCTTACGCATATATTCAGTTCTTACGCATTATTCAATTCTTGCGCATATATGTTCAGTTCTTACACATATATTCCGATCTTACGCATAAATATTCAGTTCTTACGCATATATATTCAGTTCTTACACATATATATTCAGCTCTTACACATATATATTCAGTTCTTACACATATATATTCTGTTCTTACACATATATATTCAGTTCTAACACATATATATTCAGTTCTTACGACTATATTCAGTTCTTCCAGCATATATATTCCGTTCTTACAGCATATATATTCAGTTCTTACGCATATATTCAGTTCTTACGCATATATTCAGTTCTTACGCATATATATTCAATTCTTACGCATATATGTTCTGTTCTTACACATATATTTCGATCTTAGGCATATATATTCAGTTCTTACGCATATATATTCAGTTCTTACACATATATATTCAGCTCTTACACATATATATTCAGTTCTACAAATATATTTCAGTTCTTACACATATATATTCAGTTCTTACACATATATATTCCGTTCTTACGCATATATATTCCGTTCTAACACATATATATTCAGTTCTTACACATATATATTCAGTTCTTATACATATATATTCAGTTCTTACAGATATATATTCCGTTCTTACGCATATATATTCAGTTCTTACACATATATATGCAGTTCTTACACAAATATATTTAGTTCTTACACATATATATTCAGTTCTTACACATATATATCAAGTTCTTACAGATATATATTCCGATCTTACGCATATATATTCAGTTCTTACGCATATATATTCAGTTCTTACACATATATATTTAGCTCTTACACATATATATTCAGTTCAAACACATATATATTCAGTTCTTACACATATATATTCCGTTTTAACACATATATATTCAGTTATTACACATATATATTCAGTTCTTACACATATATATTCCGTTCTAACATATATATATTCCGTTCTTACACATATATATTCCGTTCTAACACATATATATTCAGATCTTACACATATATATTCAGTTCTAACACATATATATTTAGTTCTTACACATATATATTCAGTTCTTACACATATATATTCCGTTCTTACGCATATATATTCAGTTCTTACACATATATATTCCGTTCTAACACATATATATTCAGTTCTTAAACATATATATTCAGTTCTTACACATATATATTCAGTTCTTACGCATATATATTCAGTTCTAACATATATTCAGTTCTTACACATATATATTCAGTTCTTACACATATATATTCCGTTCTTACGCATATATATTCAGTTCTAACACATATATATTACGTTCTAACACATATATATTCAGTTCTTACACATATATATTCAGTTCCTACACATATATATTCAGTTCTTACACATATATATGCAGTTCTTACACAAATATATTCAGTTCTTACATATATATATTCAGTTCTTACGCATATATTCAGTTCTTACGCATATATTCAGTCCTTACGCATATATATTCAATTCTTACACATATATGTTCAGTTCTTACACATATATTCCGATCTTACGCATATATATTCAGTTCTTACGCATATATATTCAGTTCTTACACATGTATATTCAGCTCTTACACATATATATTCGGTTCTTACACATATATATTCAGTTCTTACACATATATATTCCGTTCTAACACATATATATTCAGTTCTTACACATATATATTCAGTTCTTACACATATATATTCCGTTCTTACGCATATATATTCAGTTCTTACACATATATATTCAGTTCTTACGCATATATTCTGTTCTTACGCATATATTCAGTTCTTACACATATATATTCCGTTTCTACACATATATATTTAGTTCTTATACATATATATTCAGTTCTTACACATATATATTCCGTTCTTACGCATATATATTCAGTTCTTACACATATATATTCAGTTCTTACACATATATATTCAGTTCTTAAGCATATATATTCCGTTCTTAAGCATATAAATTCAGTTCTTACACATATATATTCCGTTCTTACACATATATATTCCGTTCTAACATATATATATTCCGTTCTTACACATATATATTCCATTCTAACACATATATATTCAGATCTTACACATATATATTCAGTTCTAACACATATATATTTAGTTCTTACACATATATATTCAGTTCTTACACATATATATTCCGTTCTTACGCATATATATTCAGTTCTTACACATATATATTCCGTTCTAACACATATATATTCAGTTCTTAAATATATATATTCAGTTCTTACACATATATATTCAGTTCTTACGCATATATATTCAGTTCTAACATATATTCAGTTCTTACACATATATATTCAGTTCTTACACATATATATGCAGTTCTTACACAAATATATTCAGTTCTTACATATATATATTCAGTTCTTACGCATATATTCAGTTCTTACGCATATATTCAGTCCTTACGCATATATATTCAATTCTTACACATATATGTTCAGTTCTTACACATATATTCCGATCTTACGCATATATATTCAGTTCTTACGCATATATATTCAGTTCTTACACATGTATATTCAGCTCTTACACATATATATTCGGTTCTTACACATATATATTCAGTTCTTACACATATATATTCCGTTCTAACACATATATATTCAGTTCTTACACATATATATTCAGTTCTTACACATATATATTCCGTTCTTACGCATATATATTCAGTTCTTACACATATATATTCAGTTCTTACGCATATATTCTGTTCTTACGCATATATTCAGTTCTTACACATATATATTCCGTTTCTACACATATATATTCAGTTCTTATACATATATATTCAGTTCTTACACATATATATTCCGTTCTTACGCATATATATTCAGTTCTTACACATATATATTCAGTTCTTACACATATATATTCAGTTCTTAAGCATATATATTCCGTTCTTAAGCATATAAATTCAGTTCTTACACATATATATTCCGTTCTTACGCATATATATTCAATTCTTACACATATATATGCAGTTCTTACACATATATATTTAGCTCTTACACATATATATTCAGTTCATACACATATATATTCAGTTCTTACACATATATATTCCTTTCTAACACATATATATTCAGTTCTTACACATATATATTCCGTTCTTACGCATATATATTCAGTTCTTACACATGTATTCAGTTCTTACACATATATGTTCAGTTCTTACGCATATATATTACGTTCTTACGCATATATTCAGTTCTTACGCATATATTCAGTTCTTACACATATATATTCAGTTCATACACATATATATTCAGTTCTTACACATATATATTTAGCTCTTACACATATATATTCAGTTCATACACATATATATTCAGTTCTTACACATATATATTCCGTTCTAACACATATATATTCAGTTCTTACACATATATATACCGTTCTTACGCATATATATTCATTTCTTACACATATTCAGTTCTTACACATATATGTTCAGTTCTTACGCATATATATTCCGTTCTTACGCATATATTCAGTTCTTATGCATATATTCAGTTCTTACACATATATATTCAGTTCTTATACATATATATTCAGTTCTTACACATATATATTCCGTTCCTACGCATATATATTCAGTTCTTACACATATATATTCAGTTCTTACAGATATATATTCCGTTCTTACGCATATATATTCAGTTCTTACACATATATATGCAGTTCTTACACAAATATATTCAGTTCTTACACATATATATTCAGTTCTTACGCATATATTCAGTTCTTACGCATATATTCAGTTTTTACGCATATATATTCAATTCTTACGCATATATGTTCAGTTCTTACACATATATTCCGATCTTACGCATATATATTCAGTTCTTACGCATATATATTGAGTACTTACACATATATATTCAGCTATTACACATATATATTTAGTTCTTACACATATTTATTCAGTTCTTACACATATATATTCAGTTCTAACACATATATATTCATTTATGACACATATATATTCAATTCTTACACATATATATTTTTTTCTTACGCATATATATTCAGTTCTTTCACATATATATGCAGTTCTTACACAAATATATTCAGTTCTTACACATATATATTCAGTTCTTACGCATATATTCAGTTCTTACGCATATATTCAGTTCTTACGCATATATTCAGTTCTTACGCATATATATTCAGCTCTTACACATATATCTTCAGTTATTACACATATATATTCCGATCTTACGCATATATATTCAGTTCTTACACATATATATGCAGTTCTTACAAAAATATATTCAGTTTTACAAATATATATTCAGTTCTTACGCATATATTCAGTTCTTACGCATATATTCAGTTCTTACGCATATATATTCAATTCTTACGCATATATGTTCAGTTCTTACACATATATTCCGATCTTACGCATATATATTCCGTTCTTACGCATATATATTCAGTTCTTACTCATATATATTCAGCTCTTACACATATATATTCAGTTCTTACACATATATATTCAGTTCTAACACATATATATTCAGTTCTTACACATATATATTCAGTTCTTACACATATATATTCCGTTCTAACATATATATATTCCGTTCTTACACATATATATTCCGTTCTAACACATATATATTCAGTTCTTACACATATATATTCAGTTCTAACACATATATATTCAGTTCTTACACATATATATTCAGTTCTTACACATATATATTCCGTTCTTCCGCATATATATTCAGTACTTACACATATATATTCCGTTCTAACACATATATATTCAGTTCTTAAACATATATATTCAGTTCTTACACATATATATTCCGTTCTAACACATAAATATTCAGTTCTTACTCATATATATTCAGTACTTACACATATATATTCAGCTATTACACATATATATTTAGTTCTTACACATATATATTCAGTTCTTACACATATATATTCCGTTCTAACACATATATATTCAGTTATTACACATATATATTCAGTTCTTACACATATATATTCCTTTCTTACGCATATATATTCAGTTCTTACACATATATATGCAGTTCTTACACAAATATATTCAGTTCTTACACATATATATTCAGTTCTTACGCATATATTCAGTTCTTACGCATATATTCAGTTCTTACGCATATATTCAGTTCTTACGCATATATATTCAGCTCTTACACATATATTTTCCGTTCTTACGCATATATTCAGTTCTTACGCATATATTCAGTTCTTACACATATATATTCAGTTCATACACATATATATTCAGTTCTTACACATATATATTTAGCTCTTACACATATATATTCAGTTCATACACATATATATTCAGTTCTTACACATATATATTCCGTTCTAACACATATATATTCAGTTCTTACACATATATATACCGTTCTTACGCATATATATTCAGTTCTTGCACATATATTCAGTTCTTACACATATATGTTCAGTTCTTACGCATATATATTCCGTTCTTACGCATATATTCAGTTCTTACGCATATATTCAGTTCTTACACATATATATTCAGTTCTTATACATATATATTCAGTTCTTACACATATATATTCCGTTCCTACGCATATATATTCAGTTCTTACACATATATATGCAGTTCTTACACAAATATATTCAGTTCTTACACATATATATTCAGTTCTTACACATATATATTCAGTTCTTACGCATATATTCCGTTCTTATGCATATATTCAGTTCTTACACATATATATTCAGTTCTTACACATATACATTCAGTTCTTATACATATATATTCAGTTCTTACACATATATATTCCGTTCTTACGCATATATATTCCGTTCTTACGCATATATATTCCGTTCTAACACATATATATTCAGTTCTTACACATATATATTCAGTTCTTACACATATATATTCCGTTCTTACACATATATATTCAGTTCTTATACATATATTTTCAGTTCTTACACATATATATTCAGTTCTTACGCATATATATTCAGTTCTTACACATATATATGCAGTTCTTACACATATATATTCAGTTCTTACACATATATATTCAGTTCTTATACATATATATTCAGTTCTTACACATATATATACCGTTCTTACGCATATATATTCAGTTCTTACACATATATATGCAGTTCTTACACAAATATATTCAGTTCTTACACATATATATTCAGTTTTTACGCATATATTCAGTTCTTACACATATATTCCGATCTTACGCATATATATTCAGTTCTTACGCATATATACTCAGTTCTTACACATATATATTTAGCTCTTACACATATATATTCAGTTCTTACACATATATATTAAGTTCTTACACATATATATTCAGTTCTAACGCATATATATTCAGTTCTTACACATATATATTCAGTTCTTACACATATATATTCCGTTCTTACGCATATATATTAAGTTCTTACACATACATATTCCGTTCTATCACATATATATTCAGTTCTTACACATATATATTCAGTTCTTACACATATATATTCCGTTCTTACGCATATATATTCAGTTTTTACGCATATATATTCAGTTCCTACACATATTTATTCAGTTCTTACGCATATATATTCAGTTCTTACGCATATATATTTAGTTCTTACGCATATATATTCAGTTCTTAAACATATATATTCAGTTCTTACGCATATATATTCAATTCTTACACATATATATGCAGTTCTTACACAAATATATTCAGTTCTTACACATATATATTCAGTTCTTACGCATATATATTCCGTTCTTAAGCATATAAATTCAGTTCTAACACATATATATTCCGTTCTTACGCATATATAATCAATTCTTACACATATATATGCAGTTCTTACACAAATATATTCAGTTCTTACGCATATATATTCAGTTTTTACGCATATATTCAGTTCTTACACATATATTCAGTTCTTACGCATATATATTCAATTCTTACGCATATATGTCCAGTTCTTACACATATATATTCCGATCTTACGCATATATATTCAGTTCTTACGCATATATATTCAGTTCTTACAAATATATATTTAGTTCTTACACATATATATTCAGTTCTTACACATATATATTCAGTTCTTACACATATATATTTCGTTCTAACACATATATATCCAGTTTTTACACATATATATTCAGTTCTTTCACATATATATTCCGTTCTTACGCATATATATTCAGTTCTTACACATATATATGCAGTTCTTACACAAATATATTCAGTTCTTACACATATATATTCAGTTCTTACGCATATATTCAGTTCTTACGCATATATTCAGTTTTTACGCATATATATTCAATTCTTACGCATATATGTTCAGTTCTTACACATATATTCCGATCTTACGCATATATATTCAGTTCTGACGCATATTTATTCAGTACTTACACATATATATTCAGCTCTTACACATATATATTCAGTTCTTACACATATATATTAAGTTCTTACACATATATATTCAGTTCTAACACATATATATTCAGTTCTTACACATATATATTCAGTTCTTACACATATATATTCAGCTCATTCACATATATATTCAGTTCTTACACATATATATTCAGTTCTTACACATATATATTCATTTCTAACACATATATATTCAGTTCTTACACATATATATTCAGTTCTTACACATATACATTCAGTTCTTATACATATATATTCAGTTCTTACACATATATATTCCGTTCTTACGCACATATATTCCGTTCTTACGCATATATATTCCGTTCTTACGCATATATAATCAATTCTTACACATATATATGCAGTTCTTACACAAATATATTCAGTTCTTACGCATATATATTCAGTTTTTACGCATATATTCAGTTCTTACACATATATTCAGTTCTTACGCATATATATTCAATTCTTACGCATATATGTCCAGTTCTTACACATATATATTCCGATCTTACGCATATATATTCAGTTCTTACGCATATATATTCAGTTCTTACAAATATATATTTAGCTCTTACACATATATATTCAGTTCTTACACATATATATTCAGTACTTACACATATATATTTCGTTCTAACACATATATATCCAGTTTTTACACATATATATTCAGTTCTTACACATATATATTCCGTTCTTACGCATATATATTCAGTTCTTACACATATATATTCAGTTCTTACACAAATATATTCAGTTCTTACACATATATATTCAGTTCTTACGCATATATTCAGTTCTTACGCATATATTCAGTTTTTACGCATATATATTCAATTCTTACACATATATGTTCAGTTCTTACACATATATATTCAGTTCTTACACATATATATTCATTTCTAACCCATATATATTCAGTTCTTACACATATATATTCAGTTCTTACACATATACATTCAGTTCTTATACATATATATTCAGTTCTTACACATATATATTCCGTTCTTACGCACATATATTCCGTTCTTACGCATATATATTCCGTTCTAACGCATATATATTCAGTTCTTACACATATATATTCAGTTCTTACACATATATATTCCGTTCTTACACATATATATTCAGTTCTTATACATATATATTCAATTCTTACACATATATATTCAGTTCTTACGCATATATATTCAGTTCTTACACATATATATGCAGTTCTTACACATATATATTCAGTTCTTACACATATATATTCAGTTCTTATACATATATATTCAGTTCTTCCACATATATATGCCGTTCTTACGCATATATATTCAGTTCTTACACATATATATGCAGTTCTTACACAAATATATTCAGTTCTTACACATATATATTCAGTTTTTACGCATATATTCAGTTCTTACACATATATTCCGATCTTACGCATATATATTCAGTTCTTACGCATATATATTCAGTTCTTACACATATATATTTAGCTCTTACACATATATATTCAGTTCTTACACATATATATTCCGTTCTAAAACATATATATTCAGTTCTTACACATATATATACCGTTCTTACGCATATATATTCAGTTCTTACACATATATTCAGTTCTTACACATATATGTTCAGTTCTTACGCATATATATTCCGTTCTTACGCATATATTCAGTTCTTAGGCATATATTCAGTTCTTACACATATATATTCAGTTCTTATACATATATATTCAGTTCTTAAACATATATATTCCGTTCCTACGCATATATATTCAGTTCGTACACATATATATTCAGTTCTTACACATATATATTCCGTTCTTACGCATATATATTCAGTTCTTACACATATATATGCAGTTCTTACACAAATATATTCAGTTCTTACACATATATATTCAGTTCTTACGCATATATTCAGTTCTTACGCATATATTCAGTTTTTACGCATATATATTCAATTCTTACACATATATGTTCAGTTCTTACACATATATTCCGATCTTACGCATATATATTCAGTTCTTACGCATATATATTCAGTACTTACACATATATATTCAGCTATTACACATATATATTTAGTTCTTACACATATATATTCAGTTCTTACACATATATATTCAGTTCTAACACATATATATTCAGTTATTACACATATATATTCAGTTCTTACACATATATATTCCTTTTTTACGCATATATATTCAGTTCTTACACATATATATGCAGTTCTTACACAAATATATTCAGTTCTTACACATATATATTCAGTTCTTACGCATATATTCAGTTCTTACGCATATATATTCCGTTCTTACGCATACATATTCCGTTCTAACACATATATATTCAGTTCTTACACATATATATTCAGTTCATACACATATATATTCCGCTCTTACACATATGTATTCAGTTATTATACATATATATTCAGTTGTCACACATATATATTCAGTTCTTACGCATATATATTCAGTTCTTACACATATATATGCAGTTCTTACACATATATATTCAGTTCTTACACATATATATTCAGTTCTTACACATATATATTCCGTTCGTACGCATATATATTCAGTTCTTACACATATATTTTCCGTTCTATCACATATATATTCAGTTCTTACACATATATATTCAGTTCTTACACATATATATTCCGTTCTTACGCATATATATTCAGTTCTTAGGCATATATATTCAGTTCCTACACATATATATTCAGTTCTTACGCATATATATTCAGTTCTTACGCATATATATTTAGTTCTTACGCATATATATGCAGTTCTTACACAAATATATTCAGTTCTTACACATATATATTCAGTTTTTACGCATATATTCAGTTCTTACACATATATTCAGTTCTTACACATATATTCAGTTCTTAAGCATATATATTCAATTCTTACGCATATATGTCCAGTTCTTACACATATATATTCCGATCTTACGCATATATATTCAGTTCTTACGCATATATATTCAGTTCTTACAAATATATATTTAGCTCTTACACATATATATTCAGTTCTTACACATATATATTCAGTACTTACACATATATATTTCGTTCTAACACATATATATATCCAGTTTTTACACATACAGTCTACTCTCAGTAACTCGAACTCGCTTATTTCGAATTTCCGCTTAAGTCGAATTTTTTTCACGGTCCCAATTTTATTCCTTCTATTTCTATGCAATTTGACTTCTTTTAAGTCGAATTTCGATAATTCGAATTATCGGATAATTCGAACTATTTTTCTGGTCCCAAACACGAATCTATACATTAATTTACTCTCGCTAAATCGAAGTTCAATTAAAGTGCAAAATGCAAGTTTGATCAAACACAAGCCGGCGTCGAAGTTGATTGTGAAGCAAACAAAAGGTGATAATTGCTGAGATGATTTCACCTGTAACAAATAAATCATGGTGACATGTTTGTTAATTTATTTTCTTGTGTTGTCTCTGATTTTTCATGATAGATTAAGGCTTGTTAACGAGGAAGTTTGTTTACGCTAAGTGAAAACAATGGCCATCGCGTGGGTTTAAACAATTATAATAATTATACTAATTTGACATGGACGAAACGTATAACTAATTAATTTATGAGTGGCAGTTGTCAATGTTCTGTTTTTTGCTATAAAATTCGAATGTTTAATGTAATCAAATCATTAATTCAGCATGTCTGAACACAAAACTCTTTCCATTGACCAAAGCGCCCAGCAATCTAGTGAAGGACCCGGTATCAAACCCGGGGGGATAGCTAGATCGGCACTATGCTTTGGACCAGTTGAGAAATCCAGAGAATTCCTCTCTCTCTCATATAAACAGGAAAATTCTAGGTGGGTTTTCCCAGCCATGGCAATCTTAGATAGATTCGTTACAAACATGCACTTGTCAAAAGTGTGCAGAAAACAAGGTGACATTATGTCGTTTTTTAAGAGAGTAGATAGTGAAAACACCGAAAGAACATAGACTTAAAGACCTGAATATTGTAAATTGTTTCGTTTAAATATGATTTCTTATAATCGATATACTGTCTGTGTAAATCTAAACGTCTATTTATAGAAATGCATTTGTGACAATATTGAAAACGTTGTTTCATTGTATACATGTATATGCCTTTCTCCGTTTTTAATAAATTATGAAATCATAAATATTTTGCTGATTTATTTCATTACCAAAACGTTTTCTTATACTGCTTTAACATGAAAAGAAACATATTCATAAACATATATGAAGGAAGAAATCATGTATTTCATTAAAATCGGCAAATATCGGCAATATATACACGTATATGCATAGTGTAAAACAGGTGGGTGGGGTAATAAAAAAACAACAAGTATGCCATTATCGTTTAATTCGAACTTCGGATAACTCCAACTTTTTTTCCGGTCCCTTGAAATTCGAGATACTGAGTGTGGACTGTATATATTCAGTTCTTACACATATATATTCCGTTCTTACGCATATATATTCAGTTCTTACACATATATATTCAGTTCTTACACAAATATATTCAGTTCTTACACATATATATTCAGTTCTTACGCATATATTCAGTTCTTACGCATATATTCAGTTTTTACGCATATATATTCAATTCTTACGCATATATGTTCAGTTCTTACACATATATTCCGATCTTACGCATATATATTCAGTTCTGACGCATATTTATTCAGTACTTACACATATATATTCAGCTCTTACACATATATATTCAGTTCTTACACATATATATTAAATTCTTACACATATATATTAAGTTCTAACACATATATATTCAGTTCTTACGCATATATACTCAGTTCTTACACATATATATTCAGCTCTTACACATATATATTCAGTTCTTACACATATATATTCAGTTCTTACACATATATATTCATTTCTAACACATATATATTCAGTTCTTACACATATATATTCAGTTCTTACACATATACATTCAGTTCTTATACATATATATTCAGTTCTTACACATATATATTCCGTTCTTACGCACATATATTCCGTTCTTACGCATATATATTCCGTTCTAACACATATATATTCAGTTCTTACACATATATATTCAGTTCTTACACATATATATTCCGTTCTTACACATATATATTCAGTTCTTATACATATATATTCAATTCTTACACATATATATTCAGTTCTTACGCATATATATTCAGTTCTTACACATATATATGCAGTTCTTACACATATATATTCAGTTCTTACACATATATATTCAGTTCTTATACATATATATTCAGTTCTTACACATATATATGCCGTTCTTACGCATATATATTCAGTTCTTACACATATATATGCAGTTCTTACACAAATATATTCAGTTCTTACACATATATATTCAGTTTTTACGCATATATTCAGTTCTTACACATATATTCCGATCTTACGCATATATATTCAGTTCTTACGCATATATATTCAGTTCTTACACATATATATTTAGCTCTTACACATATATATTCAGTTCTTACACATATATATTCAGTTCTTACACATATATATTCAGTTCTAACGCATATATATTCAGTTCTTACACATATATATTCAGTTCTTACACATATATATTCCGTTCGTACGCATATATATTCAGTTCTTACACATATATTTTCCGTTCTATCACATATATATTCAGTTCTTACACATATATATTCAGTTCTTACACATATATATTCCGTTCTTACGCATATATATTCAGTTCTTAGGCATATATATTCAGTTCCTACACATATATATTCAGTTCTTACGCATACATATTCAGTTCTTACGCATATATATTTAGTTCTTACGCATATATATTCAGTTCTTACACATATATATTCAGTTCTTACACGTATATATTCCGTTCTTACGCATATATATTCAATTCTTACACATATATATGCAGTTCTTACACAAATATATTCAGTTCTTACACATATATATTCAGTTTTTACGCATATATTCAGTTCTTACACATATATTCAGTTCTTACGCATATATATTCAATTCTTACGCATATATGTCCAGTACTTACACATATATTCCGATCTTACGCATATATATTCAGTTTTTACGCATATATATTCCGTTCTTACACATATATATTTAGCTCTTACACATATATATTCAGTTCATACACATATATATTCAGTTCTTACACATATATATTCCGTTCTAACACATATATATTCAGTTATTACACATATATATTCAGTTCTTACACATATATATTCCGATCTTACGCATATATATTCAGTTCTTACACATATATATGCAGTTCTTACAAAAATATATTCAGTTCTTACACATATATATTCAGTTCTTACGCATATATTCAGTTCTTACGCATATATTCAGTTCTTACGCATATATATTCAATTCTTACGCATATATGTTCAGTTCTTACACATATATTCCGATCTTACGCATATATATTCCGTTCTTACGCATATATATTCAGTTCTTACACATATATATTCAGCTCTTACACATATATATTCCGTTCTTACGCATATATATTCGGTTCTAACACATATATATTCAGTTCTTACACATATATATTCAGTTCTTACACATATATATTCCGTTCTTACACATATATATTCAGTTCTTATACATATATTTTCAGTTCTTACACATATATATTCAGTTCTTACGCATATATATTCAGTTCTTACACATATATATGCAGTTCTTACACATATATATTCAGTTCTTACACATATATATTCAGTTCTTATACATATATATTCAGTTCTTACACATATATATACCGTTCTTACGCATATATATTCAGTTCTTACACATATATATGCAGTTCTTACACAAATATATTCAGTTCTTACACATATATATTCAGTTTTTACGCATATATTCAGTTCTTACACATATATTCCGATCTTACGCATATATATTCAGTTCTTACGCATATATACTCAGTTCTTACACATATATATTTAGCTCTTACACATATATATTCAGTTCTTACACATATATATTAAGTTCTTACACATATATATTCATTTCTAACGCATATATATTCAGTTGTTACACATATATATTCAGTTCTTACACATATATATTCCGTTCTTACGCATATATATTCAGTTCTTACACATATATATTCCGTTCTATCACATATATATTCAGTTCTTACACATATATATTCAGTTCTTACACATATATATTCCGTTCTTACGCATATATATTCAGTTTTTACGCATATATATTCAGTTCCTACACATATTTATTCAGTTCTTACGCATATATATTCAGTTCTTACGCATATATATTTAGTTCTTACGCATATATATTCAGTTCTTACACATATATATTCAGTTCTTACACATATATATTCCGTTCTTACGCATATATATTCAATTCTTACACATATATATGCAGTTCTTACACAAATATATTCAGTTCTTACACATATATATTCAGTTCTTACGCATATATATTCCGTTCTTAAGCATATAAATTCAGTTCTAACACATATATATTTCGTTCTTACGCATATATAATCAATTCTTACACATATATATGCAGTTCTTACACAAATATATTCAGTTCTTACACATATATATTCAGTTTTTACGCATATATTCAGTTCTTACACATATATTCAGTTCTTACGCATATATATTCAATTCTTATGCATATATGTCCAGTTCTTACACATATATATTCCGATCTTACGCATATATATTCAGTTCTTACGCATATATATTCAGTTCTTACACATATATATTCAGTTCTTACACATATATATTCCGTTCTAACACATATATATCCAGTTTTTACACATATATATTCAGTTCTTACACATATATATTCCGTTCTTACGCATATATATTCAGTTCTTACACATATATATGCAGTTCTTACACAAATATATTCAGTTCTTACACATATATATTCAGTTCTTACGCATATATTCAGTTCTTACGCATATATTCAGTTTTTACGCATATATATTCAATTCTTACGCATATATGTTCAGTTCTTACACATATATTCCGATCTTACGCATATATATTCAGTTCTGACGCATATTTATTCAGTACTTACACATATATATTCAGCTCTTACACATATATATTCAGTTCTTACACATATATATTCAGTTCTTACACATATATATTCAGTTCTAACACATATATATTCAGTTCTTACACATATATATTCAGTTCTTACACATATATATTCAGCTCTTACACATATATATTCAGTTCTTACACATATATATTCAGTTCTTACACATATATATTCATTTCTAACACATATATATTCAGTTCTTACACATATATATTCAGTTCTTACACATATACATTCAGTTCTTATACATATATATTCAGTTCTTACACATATATATTCCGTTCTTACGCATATATATTCCGTTCTTACGCATATATATTCCGTTCTAACACATATATATTCAGTTCTTACACATATATATTCAGTTCTTACACATATATATTCCGTTCGTACGCATATATATTCAGTTCTTACACATATATTTTCCGTTCTATCACATATATATTCAGTTCTTACACATATATATTCAGTTCTTACACATATATATTCCGTTCTTACGCATATATATTCAGTTCTTAGGCATATATATTCAGTTCCTACACATATATATTCAGTTCTTACGCATATATATTCAGTTCTTACGCATATATATTTAGTTCTTACGCATATATATTCAGTTCTTACACATATATATTCAGTTCTTACACGTATATATTCCGTTCTTACGCATATATATTCAATTCTTACACATATATATGCAGTTCTTACACAAATATATTCAGTTCTTACACATATATATTCAGTTTTTACGCATATATTCAGTTCTTACACATATATTCAGTTCTTACGCATATATATTCAATTCTTACGCATATATGTCCAGTACTTACACATATATTCCGATCTTACGCATATATATTCAGTTTTTACGCATATATATTCAGTTCTTACACATATATATTTAGCTCTTACACATATATATTCAGTTCATACACATATATATTCAGTTCTTACACATATATATTCCGTTCTAACACATATATATTCAGTTATTACACATATATATTCAGTTCTTACACATATATATTCCGATCTTACGCATATATATTCAGTTCTTACACATATATATGCAGTTCTTACAAAAATATATTCAGTTCTTACACATATATATTCAGTTCTTACGCATATATTCAGTTCTTACG
>JAWPHD010023824.1:0-21021 GCA_037043455.1 Cyrtodaria siliqua
TTGTGTTTGTGATGTCGTTTACTTTTATTATTACTTTTGCCTTCTTGTTTGTCTGTTTGCATGTTTGTTTCTGTGTTTTGTGGTTGACTGTCCTCCTTTAATGCTACTTTCCCTGTCCGATCTTTTTATATTTCTTTATTCGAGATGGATTTAGCTAAACGGTTCAATATTTCTATTGGTACCGTTAGCAATATAATTGTGTCGTGGGTTAACTTCGCCTATTTTGCGTTTAGGCTCTATGATTATATGACCGAGCAGAGAACAAGTAGACAAAACAATGCAAAGCACATTTATAGCTAAATATCCTGTTACGAGAGTAATCATTGACTGCACTGAAATAAAGGTTGAAATGCCATAATCGCTTTTGATGACAAGTCAAACGTTCAGTAACTACAAGGGTGCAAATACATTAAACGGTCTCATTGGGATTGCTCCATTTGGTAGTGTAACATTTCTGAGCCAGTTGTACCATGGTAATATCTTTGATAGAGAAATTACACAGAGATGTGGTTTCCTGAATCTTCCATTCAACAGAGGTGGCAGTGTGATGGCCGAAACAGGTTTTAACATTCAAGACCTGTTGGACGATACATTTTAAAACCTTATGACCCGCCATTTCTAGGACAGCTTGGTGAGATGTCTGCTTGTGAAATTTCTCAAATACAAAGTATAGCAGAAGAAATAATTCATTTGAAAGTGCTATCAGTAAGAAAATGAACTTTCATATATTTGACCATCTTATTCCTATATCATTTTTTGGATCCATTAACCAATTTTGGACGGTCTGTTCTCATTTAACTTTGTTTCAAGATCCCATAATATCTTTTCCAGGGTCAGTGTGAAGTTATATTTGTCACAGACCACACATATATGTTTTTTATGTCATTTTCAACACACTTTAGGCTATATAGAAGGTAAGTTTGGTTTCATGAATGGTGTTGTCATCTTCAGCACATTTATGGCTGTATATGACGATCGCTTTTTTTGTGGTGGAGGCAGAAGACTCTTATTTTCCTGGGTATAACCAGTACTGTATACCACCCACCATCCGTAAGAATCGACACTTTCTCACAAGTGGAGCTCCCAAAGGGATTCTAACCCGCAGCGGTGAGAGGCGTAACTGTATGCAGCCTCTTTACCATCAGTCTTAGACTTTTGAATTTGCATAATCGCAATATCGACCATTTAATGATGGGAAGTCCTGCGTATTGGCGACGTGATAGCAGAGCAGTTACACAATATTTAAGACCATCAGTCAGGTCGCACGGGAACGTAAACACGTGCATAGACCTAAGTGTTCTACTCATTTCACCACAGTAGTTTGACGCAAAATAGTCCCATTATCGGGTCACGTGCTGTTTAACTGAAATGTGTATGACCTTATAATATATAACACACTATAAATCGAAAGTGACTGTATTAAAAACGTCAAAAGTGTGCATGTTCATGTGTAATATAATGTTCTTTGATGTAGTTGTTGAATAAATGTCTCAAAACTCTTTACTTGTCATTATTGTGATGAACGCCGTTCGTTATTAAATTTTGACGTTTTTTAAATCCATGTTATTGTCAAAAGTTCATTTTGTGCACCCATTTGGTGTCATCACAGATTTTCCTAATATTTTGGATTAGAGTCCGATACCTCGACTACGTTTTCTGAAAACATTAGGAAAATCTGTGATGACACCAAATGGGCGCACAAAATGAACGATCCTCACTGTCGAAAAGTCCGTCAACGGCCGAAATGCGGTGTGAGCTGGTGTGTGAAAATTCTAAACCATGTAAAATTACGACCTCGGAATTCGGGATTCAATTACCTAATAATCTTTGAGTGATTAAAACATATTGTTTAACAAGTCACCCTAATAAAAAATCGAATTAAGTGTGGTTTCGATTAGCTATTGATGGTGTAGTCGATATATTAAAAATACCCCATGCGGAACCTCAGGAAAAGAAGACGCCAACTTGTTTCAAAGTTGACGCGCAGGGTCGGACCTGAATTCCAATATGAGTGGATTTTAGCAGAAATTTGGCATGCGAGGACTCTTAAATGTGTTAAAAGAAGGATTATTAGCATTATAAAATTGTAAGTATTATGATTTTTTAGATAGTTTCTTTGTCACTGGTATTAGATTACGGACATTAGAGCAACTAATTCTTATTTACAGTCAGAAATTCTGATTATCGGATGTAGCATCCCAAAAGGCGGTTTGGTGGTGCTATCGTGGATGTTTTTTTATTATAAAAGGCACATTAGTTACCAAACTGTGAATGTTTGATGTATTTAATAGTGTATTGCGATTATTTTAACTTTTACACCCGTTAAATTGTCAAAAATCCTGTCGCTTAGCCTGGCTGCTGACGGGGGTGTTGATATTTATACGTTTGTGCAAATTTCAGCAGTTTTTTTTGCAAAAAAATTGATTTTTTGTTGATTTTGGAAAAAGTTGATTTTGGAAAACACAATAACTTTCATTTGCGATTGATTTAAAGTATTAATTGAATATTTTGACGCAATATTCATGTATTCGTCAGTAAATTAAACATGCACTGTAAATCGTGTGTACTGCATGCTTGGTGGTGGACCCTTTAACAGTTCGCCACTATGCTTTCCTCTTTAATTGTACGATGACCGGACAGGCTGTGGAGCCTATGATGACGCCTACTTAAAGCCCATTGGGACGGTGGCGTTTGATGTTTGTCCATGATCTTTCTTGTCGTGTCCTTAATGGTGTATTCTCTTACTGCTCTGGCTTCTTCCAAGTCATTGAGTACCTTCATTGTGGCTTTCTAGGCTATTGTTTTTTTGTATTATATTTACACGAGCATATTTGTGTTTTACTTATATTGCCTATTGATGCTGCCTTGTTGGTTAGATATTAGATCATGGCGGGGATTTCTTTATTTACACTGTCCTGTTTTAATGGGATGACAGTAGGGTAAGTGTGAGGTTTGGTGCACTCTAGAACCGGTTTAAACCCCCAGTGGCCTACTTTGCCACTGACCGTTCCAAGGCGGTAGACCTATTGTCAACCCTTTTGTGTTTGTGATGTCGTTTGCATTTTTTATTAATTTTGCCTTTTCGTTTGTCTGTTTGCGTGTTTGTTTTTGTGTTTTGTGGTTGACTGTCGTCCTTGAATGCTGCGTTGCCTGTCCGATATTTCTATCCTTCTTTAGGGGGCATCTCAGAGTTATTACGTTATACAGTACATTACCATTAAAATAGGTGCATGTTCACATAGGCTGCCTTATATACAATTGGAAGTGGACGACCTTTCAGTGGTAAATGACAATACATCAGGTTTGACAATTGTTTGAGAAATAAAAGAGTTTACAACCAAAATACTGTGTGATGATGACGCTTCCCACATGCTTTATATGGGACTGTACTGTCTGTAGACAATTAGGAAATCTAAAATAACTTTTGATGGCTTCAATACTTTGTGATAAATCGTTCAGGTATCTGATTTATAATTAGTCAATTAGATAGAAATTCTAAGAAAAAATCATGAGGCATAATTAAATATAGACAACGGTCACTACCTCAAATACAACTTTGGCATTTAACTTTTTTTTATAACATTTTCAGTACAATTTCGAAAAGTAAGGGTATTTGTACGACTGTTGATTCAGTTAACTACATTTTTGTTTAGCTTTACACTGTGTTAGTGTATTTGCATATGGAAGGGAATCAGGGTCAAAAGTCTTAATGTGTAAATTGTTTTTCTGCAATGTCTCATGTGTGTAAATATTGCAGATTTGTTTTTTCTTTGTTGCAAATGCAACATTACAACCTTGCAACTTTCAAACGCCAAACATCCTAATGCGTCCAGTGTATGCTCCACGATATTCCATGTGTGTAAACATGTAATACATCATACTTCCGTGTGCCAAATGCTAACATGCAACATTGCAAATTCTTAATTCGTATCAGTTTGTAAATTGTTATTCTAGCACATGTGAGTTGCATGTGTGGTACAAACTTGCAAGTCTCAATGGTCTTAATTACAAATTTGGGGTGTTTGTTATTTTTACGCTTTAAATACAACTTGTGCAGCAGACAATCTATATCGATTGTAGCGCCGCCTAACGTCATAATTTCGACGATTGCACCATTATGACGACAGGTGGCTACTCATAGCTACTTACTGGTCCCTTTGTAATTCGAAATCTCTTGGTCCAGATAAAGCTTGCTCTGTAAGAGTTGTCTCATCCTGAATCTGTTGTTATCGGAATTCGCGATGGAAGATATGAATGAATTAGTGCGGCAGAAATCGGATTAGTAACACCTCAGTTTTAAGGCCCTTGAATTAGTTAAGAGTATCCATTGGACACAAAATACGCCGTCGAAAGTGGATAATTTGTAACTGAGTACAGACGGATGGACGAACATTGCCGCGACATAATACAAACTCCGTTGTTACCAGGGCAATTGGTATAAAAATGCCGTATTTTGACTCATTACGACAATAGGGCCTTCCTTTGGCCGGATTTCAAAGAAACTTTGCAGGGATGATCAGTACCAAATCTAGTTGTGCATATCGTCACCGTGTTCCGTTGGAATGATTTTGGCAGAGTTTTATTAGGGAATGGCCCTATAAAGGTTTTAATACACAAACATGGGCCTATTTTTCCTGAACTCCTGGCTGGATTTCAGCGAAACTTTGCAGGGATGATCAGTACCAAGTCTAGTTATGCATATCATCGCTGTTCCGGATAAATGATTTTTGATAGAGTTATGGCCCTTTAAAGGTTTTAATACACAAACTTTGTCTGGACTCAGTTCCCCTGAACCCCTGGCCAGATTCAACGGAACTTTGCAGGGATTATCAGTACTAAGTTATGCACGTCATTGCCGTATTTCTATTGAACTATTTTAGTGGAGTTTTGGCCCTTTAAAGGTTTTAATGCACACAATTTTGTTCAGACTAGTTCTCCAGAACCTCTGGCAGGATTTCAGTGAGACTTTGCAGGGATATTCACCGTGTTCCGGTTGAATGATTTTTGCAGAGTTATCACCCTTTAAAGGTTTGCACAAACTATCCAGACTAGTCTTCTGAACTCCTGGTCAAATTTTGGCGAGCATGACGAGTACCAAGCGTATCATCGCGTGTTCCAGTTAAATGGTTTTTGGCAGAGTTATGGCCTTTTCAACGTTTTAGTACACAAACTTTGTACAGGCTAGTTCTCCTAACTCCTGGCTGGATTTCAGTGAAACTTGGCAGGAATGATCAGTTCCAAGCCTGGTGGTTGCGCATATTGGCAATGAGTTTTGTTGGAGTTGTAGCAAGTAGATCGATACACGCCCACTTTTTCCTCTTTTTTAAAGTTCCTCTTACTGATGTGTGTAAACTGCCATTAATGCTTTTTTAATATTGACCTAAGTTTTATGTGTACTGAAGAAAATAATCAAATGAGGAAAATTTTTAGTTGAGGAACTCTCAGCTGGAGATGTTTATTGAAACCGGGTCTGGGTAAAGTCCTAAATTGAAACTGAATTAAACAGGCTGCTGAATATATTATGTGATCAGAGGATCTATTTTTAATGAGATTACAAGACAATGAGATTGCAAGATATGCTTAAAGTTATTAATTTGTGTGTCCTGTTATTAAAATGGCCAGTAGGGCTTATGCCATGGCGTGTTGTCTGGCGTCCGTAAACTTTTAACGGCGTAAACACTGTCGAGCTTTCATTTTTAGCAGGCTATTGCGATGACACTGTCTGTAGTCGGCTGTCTGTCTGTCTGTCCGTTAGCACGTTTAACCCTTTCCATAATAAGCAAAATAGTGGACTCTTCCATTCTGAAAGTATTTTCTCAATATTTACTATCTTTCGGTAAATTTTGTTAACATTTTCTGATAGAGTGGAAAACAGTGCAGGACTAAGATCCAATTGCACGTTCTGATAAATTGGAACTTGCCCTGCACTGTTTTCAAAAGCCTCCCGTTTGGAGGTCTTAAAAGGCGTATCTATTAGGGAATGGGTTAAACAACTTCTCTGAAACCATAAGGCCATTTTGAACAAGTTGCGTGCATTGCGTATTGCATGGCAATACACGTCCCCTACCAGTTCCAATTGGCACAGACAAGGTAAAAATCCTACTATTATTGGTCACGTATCTCAAGCAACATTGCCATGAAAAGCATACACCTGACATTAATGAAATGTTATGTACAAAACTATATAGAACATAAAGATTGGATAAGATTTGTTTCGAGTTAGAGAGCAGGCATCACCAGTTTTGTGAGTTTTACACAATTAAAAGGCAATAACTCTGCTGTTAGTGGTTGAATGTGGCTGGTTATCGAACATGGCCTACACATTGTGACCAAGTTTCATAATGATGGAAGAAAGAAGTAGAATTTGAAATTATATTTCCTTTAATATAATTACATGCAATCAGTTTTAAAGTTACACTTATACTGGATTCATAATTTAAACTTTGATGAATACTTCCCTTTAATGCAAAGCAGTTGGTAAAATATGTACCTTCCTACATACCTACCCACTTATCAAATCTTGGGCAGGGAAACTGCAAACAAACTGTTTATTAAGGATGGCCTAAAGAGTTTATATATCAGCCCTGACCTTTGATATTATAAGTATTACTTACTGCATTATATAATAGATGAAACTATTCTGGCCAAAAAGATTATCAAGTTGTTTTTAATAATTATGTTGTTCTAAGTCATTTTCGGCTTCAATTTTAATGTTTAAGTCTATTTATATTGGCCATGAATCACCTGAACGTGGATACTAAGAACAATCAACATTCGCAAAGCAATGGGAAAACTTTCTCACCTTATTAATATTAGTAAATAATTCATAAGGTAATTATGAAATAATTAATTACTAATCATTTATAAATCCCTAAACACATGAGGGTAAGTAATATTACTAAAACAGTGTTGTTTTTCATTGAACTTGGAGAAACAACTAAAATTTCTTTCGATTACCACAAATTCAAACTCAACAATCATTGGTCGAGAGAGTGATGTATAAATATTGCTTAATATTTTAACATTATTAGCTTTAAAGTATAAAACAATTTGTCCACTTTACAGATAGAAATAATTAAATTGAGTTTATTTTTCAAAACATCATTAATTTTACCTAATTAGACCCCGGAAAATAGGTATTTACTCCTGGAATTCACAAATAAAAGAAAATCTGTAAATAAACCGCACTAAAAGTTCAAAATATTAATCTGTTTCATGACTTTTGTTCATCCTATCAATACTTTACACTGAAAAACATACATGTACGTGCACATGATGTTTCGGCAATGTTTTTTCACAATATATTTTTTCACCAGATAAACAACACAAAATACAACAGTTCATTAACTTCATACCAGTTTGCAAAGGAGCTTGGCAATAATTATGAATTCTTCTGTGGAACCACTGATATCCCTAATTCTGTGATCCCAAGTCGAGACTAAAATGAATGAAAACCAACCTTACATACTTTCATTAATACAAATAACCTTTAATGTCCTAAAAACGGTATGCAATAAAACTCCTTAAAGTTCTTAATTTAACTTATATTTCATATAAGAAACATAGAACAGTTATTATAACCTTCATTTGGAATAATTATGTAAATATTGTAAAGTTTAATGAGAATCAAATTTGACTTACAATAGTTTTGCGCTAAATTATTTTCGAAAGCAATACTAATGTAAATTATTATAATCTTAAATAAATTTGCAAGAAACAACCTGATTTTCTTGGCTATAAACAATCCCTTATATGAAGATTTAATCAACAAGAGGTCAATGACCTTGAAGCTCTACTGATAGGTTTTTGATAGCTAGATCAGCATTCCTGTGAAGTTCCATGAAAATCCGTCAAGTAGTTTCAGAGGAGTAGTCGCTACAAGTTTTCATTATATAACTATGTAAACAAAGATGGCGGCTGGCGGCCATGTTTAATTAGTTTGATAAGGATCAACATCAAATGTCCCATATCAATATCACTTATAGTTTTCAAGAAATAGTCGCTACAAACTTGTATTTTGAAAATCTATTATTAGCTATGGCGGCCATCTTGAATTTCCGGCCGACCTGATATTTTGCTAGGATTAATTAGACATCAAAAGCAACATTCCTGTGAAGTTTCATGAAAATCCGTCGAGTAGTTACAGATGAGTAGTCGCTACAAGTTTTTACTAGATAACTCTACATACACAAAGATGGCCGCTGACAGCTATGTTTAACATCGAATCAAAACGATTTTCGACAAGGACCAATATCATGCTGATCATTTTAGAAAAAGTCTCATATCAATATCACTTATAGTTTTCAAGAAGTACTCGCTACAAACTTGTTTTTTTGATAATCTATTTTTAGCTGTGGCAGCCATCTTGAATTTCCGACCAAACTGAAATCTTGCTAGGATCATTTAGACACCAAGAGCAACATTCCTGTAAAGTTTCATGAAATCCGTCGAGTAGTTTCAGAGGAGTAGTCGCTACAAGTTTTTACTAAATAACTCTATGTAAATAAAGATGGCAGCTGGCAGCCATGTTCAATGTCGAATCAAAACGATTTTCGACAAGGACCAACATCATGTCATGCTGATCATTTTAGAAAAAGTCCCATATCAATATCACTTATAGTTTTCAAAAAGTAGTCGCTACAAACTTGTTTTTTAAAAATCTATTTTTAGATTTGGCGGCCATCTTGGAATTCACATCAACATGAATTTTTGCTAGGATCAACTAGTCTTCATGGGCAGCATATCTGTAGTTTCATGAAAATCCATTCAGTAGTTTCAGAGTAGTAGTCGCAACAAAAAAAAAAAATACGGATCAGCAGAGCTAAAATAGCTGTGAGATACAATAATATGACACATTTTATTTTTCTCCACCAAATTTTAGAATATAGTTCTAATATTTTGTGACGTTATAAAGGGCCGGATAAGGATTATGTATAAAAAAGATTTTCCAAAAAAAAGTGAGTTACAATAGTTTCGTTTTCAGGGCCGTCGTTTGAACGTTTTTGGGGCCGAAATTCGGCCCCATTCCCCTCCACTAAAAGTATGTATTTTTCCCCTTTTTCTGTGAAAAATTCTCCTTAAAAAAAATAATTAGAAAATGTTAAACTCCTATACAGGAAAACAGCATACTTTTTGTAATTTGGAATGGTAAATTCTTGGTGCCACTTAAATAATAAAACAAGAGGCCCAAGAGGGCCTGTGGACGCTCTACTGGCTAACTTGGCTCTTATAACATCAATGAAATGAGAGACTGTCATTTACGTTTTTTTGAAAATTTTGGGCAAAGTACAGCTTTTTAACTAAATCAAGGGCCATAACTAGATCAGTAAAAGAGTTTGGCAAAGATCAGATGCTAAATGAAGGCCCTATCGTATGACGAGGCAAATTATAGCATTTTTAACAAAATCAAGGGCCATAACTCTGCTGTTACTGGTCCGATCTGTCTGGTTTTCACTTGACCGAGCTTTCATTGACATTATGATATGTGATGTAGTTTGGTAAAGATCGGATAAAAAATAAAGGCCCCATCGTCTTAACGAGGCAAACTATAGCATTTTGAACTAAAGCAAGGGCCATAACTCCGCCGTTACTGGTCCGATACGAATAGTTTACGAACTTGTCCGACCTTTTATTGATATTAACAATCTGATCAAGTTTGGTAAAGATCGGATAAACAATGAAGCCCCTATCGTCTTAACGAGGCAAAAAATAGCACTTTTAACTAAATCAAGGGCCACAACTCTGCTGTTACTGGTCTAATATGGCTGGTTTTTGTACTTGTTCGAGCTTTCAATGACATTAACAATCTGATAAAGTTTGGTAAAGATCGGATGAACAATAAAGCCCCTATCGTCTTAACGAGGCAAAATATAGCATTTTTAACTAAATCAAGGGCCATGACTCTGCTTTTACTGGTCCGATATGGCTGGTTTTTAAACTTGTTCGAGCTTTCAACGACATTAACAATCTGATAAAGTTTTTAATGATGCAAAATATAGCATTTTTAACTAAATCAAGGGCCATAACTACGCTGTTACTAGTCCGACGATATGGCTGGTTTTCGAACTTGTCCGAGCTTTCATTGATATTAACAATGTGGTAAAGTTTGGTAAAGATAGGATGAAAAATGAAGGCCATATCGTCTTAACGAAGCAAAATATAGCAATATAGCATTTGTTAACTAAATCAAGGACCATAACTCCGCTGTTACTAGTCCGATCTGGCTGGTTTTCGAACTTGTCCGAGCTTTCATTGATATTAACAATGTGGTAAAGTGTGGTAAAGATAAGATGAAAAATGAAGGCACTATTGTCTTTACGAGACAAAAGTTAACGACGGACAGACGACAGAGAACTCGGCATCCCATAAGCTCCCCGGCCCCATTCCCCCAATACTGAAAGACGGCGCTGGCTTTAAACCCTCGATATATTGAAAAATGTGGATTCAAACACACCCAAATCCGTAAGACCCAACTATGATGTACAATAAAATGTCTTCAAATTCATCATAATTTTGCAGATCTTTTGTTTTTGTAAACAAAATAGATGGAGCACATGTGTTCACTTTGGGTAGGAGAAGCGAAGTATGGTCAAATTCAATAAGTCCACAACTCAAATTCAATGGTAGCCTAGTGCAACCAAGGAGTGATTGCAATACATGGCCCATATTGAGAATTACTTCAGTTTCATTTCCATCTGCTACATATATCCATGGTGTAGTAACTTTCCCACCTGGAAATAAATGAAAGACACAGTAACATTACAGAGAAAGCTTCCAATGTTATTAAATATCAGTCTACAACTGTAAAAACTAGACAATGTTAGTCCTGAGTTATCAGGCTGAAACCAATTTAACTCCTTGACTTTTCTGTGTCTTTGAACTAAGGTATAGTGATCCCAAAATCAACAAAACTGCCATTACAAAAAGCCAACCTATCTGTAAAGTTCAATAATCATATAAAAATCTTTTTTATTATAATTATTTTCTAATCAAAACAAGGCATTAATGACATCATACCAAAACAAACTAAATGGAAGAAAAGGTCTGATTTTTTTTTAATGAGAAACATAAAATTAGTGCTGAAATATTGTTTCAATTCATACTGAGGAATTCTAAGAATGAGCAAATTAAAATACAATAAAACTTACGCTCAATTTTCTTGAGGAATTTATTCAAATTGTACATAATCACTTCTTCTGTAGCCTTTTCTTCTGCATCAGTGGAGAAGCTAGGTCTAAAAAATGACTTAACATCTTCTGCTGTAGGGTTGCAGTCATCACGAAAGTAACATTCTGCCTCCTTAGCATTTTGCTGTAAAAGTTTCAGGATGCCATGAAGTTTCAGACCTACAAAAAATGTTTATGAGTTTAAATGTGAAAGAATGTGTTGTGTTATAAAATAATACATGAAACCAAAAGCGTCAAGTGGTCCTAAATCTCTCAACTAAAACAAGAGCAATAACTGATAACAAGGTTTTAAAGGGACACACAGCTTTGAAATGGGTGTCTCGATTTATATATCCAGTATAATTTTTACTTTTACCTGGTTATATTTAAATAAATCAAATTTTAAGTATTCACTATTTCGTCTTATTATACTATAAGTTTTAATATATACTGAAAGGAAAAACAAACGCGACACTGGAATTTCCGCTATATATTGTATATACTGCACACTTTTAATTCCATATATATAAAAAAAAGTTTCAGTTAGTTAGAGAAAGGACACAACTGTGATGTTGTAGACGTTTTAATCACAGTACACGTTGTAACAAGAAATTGATAAATGTTGCGAGCCGTTCAGTACTGTATTTACGAGTTTTGCAAAATGTTGCATCCCCAGGTTTGCTCACATGCTTGAGCCAAACGCGTACCTCTGTCAATAATGAAACTTGGCAGGAATCCTAGTTGCTGTGTTACGTGTTGTTTGCCTCTTTTCCAAAAGGAAAGGTCTTACATAGCCATGTACCATTCGATTAACAGCAGCATATTGTACATACATAGCGGAAATTCCCGTGTCGCGTTTCTTTTTCCTTTCATTATATTATTGGTGCAATAACATCAAAAAATAATATGCAAAACCAAACGCTTAATACAATTCTTATAATTAACATTAATGATTGAACAAATAGAGATAATATTTTTTTTTTTATTATACCCCCACAAACGAAGTTAGTTTGTGGGGGTATATAGGAGTGAGCTTTGTCTGTCTGTATGTCTGTCTGTCCGTCGGTCTGTTGGTTTCCGGACGATAACTCATGAAAGGGTTGATGGTTTTAAATAATATTTGGTACACGGGTTATAGCACCATATAATACAAGTCAAGTTCGACTTTGGTTACAAACCACCAATTTTTGACGGAGTTATGGCCCGCTTTTAACTTAGAATTTGCACAAAAAATGGTTTCCGGACGACAACTCATGAAAGAGTCGACGGATTTAAATATGTTTTGGTATACGGGTTTAAGACCATAAAATACAGGTCGAGTTCGACTTTGGTTACAAACCACTAATTTTTGACGGAGTTATGGCCCCTTTCCTCTTAGAATTTGCCCAAAAAACGGTTTCTGGTCGACAACTCATGAAAGGGTCGACGGATTTAAATAATTTTTGGTACACGGGTTTTAAAACTATAAATACAGGTCAAGTTCGACTTTGATTACAAACCACCAATGTTTTACGGAGTTATGGCCCCTTTTCGAACTTAGAATTTGCCCAAAAAAACGGTGTCCGGACGATAACTCATGAAAGGGTCGACGGATTTTAATAATATTTGGTACACGGGTTTAAGACCATAAAATACAAGTCAAGTTTGACTTTGGTTACAAACCACCAATTTTTGACGGAGTTATGGCCCCTTTTCAACTTAGAATTTGCCCAAAAATCGGTGTCCGGACGATAACTCATGAAAGGGTCGACGGATTTAAATAATGTTTGATACACGGGTTTAAGACCATAACATACAGGTCAAGTTCGACTTTGGTTACAAATCACCAATTTTTGATGGAGTTATGGCCCCTTTTCAACTTAGAATTTGCCAAAATAATGCTACAATCAACTCTGAGGAACCTGCTAATTTGGGTTTGTATTAAATTTAAACAATTTATAATGCATCCTCTTCATGACCATGTCTCTTTTTATTACACTTATACATCTTTGACTTGAACGGTGTAACACGGAAATTGTTGTTAGTCTTCTTCCCTGATCACTAACAATATTGAAAACTCTCTCCTCTCCTCTCCTCTCCCCCCTCTCTCTCTCTCTCTCTCATTATTTTCTTTTCCTGTTTATTTCATATTTTGTAGTTTAAAAAATTTGATTGCCATTGTCTAAATTGTATGAATATTTTGTAGCGGGAGGGCCTGATTTCTAATGTTGTAATAACTTGTGGCCCTACCATTGTTTTCTTGTGGTTGCCATGCTTATGCGACAAGGCGGTATCGTGCGGCTTTTTTTTTTAAGTTGTTTTTAAAAATAATAAAAGAAAAAAAGTAAAAAAAATCTGGTAAAGTTTGGTAAAGATCGGATGAACAATGAAGGCCCTATCGTCTTAACGAGGCAAAATGTAGCATTTTTAACTAAATCAAGGGCCATAACACCGCTGTTACTGGTCCGATGTGGCTGGTTTTCAAACTTGTCCGAGCTTTTATTGACATTACAAAAATGGCAAAGTTTGGTAAAGATCGGTTGAAAAATGAAGGCCCTATCGTATTAACGAGGCAAAATGTAGCATTTTAACTAAATCAAGGGCCATAACACCGCTGTTACTGGTCCGATCTGGCTGGTTTTCAAACTTGTCCGAGCTATCATTGACATTAACAATCTGGTAAAGTTTAGTAAAGATTGATTAAAAATTGAATGCCCTATCGTCCTAACGAGGCAAAATATAGCATTTTTAACTAAATCAAGGACCATAACTCTGCTGTTACTGGTCAGATTTGACTGTTTTTCGAACTTATCTGAGCTTTTATTGTCATTAACAATATGGTAAAGTTTGGTAAAGATCAGAAGGCTCTATCATCTTAACGAGATTAAAGTTAACGACGGACGGACGACAGACAACTTGGCATCCAAAAATCAAGATTGCCATGTGTCCATTTAAAGTGGAACGATTTTAGGTAAAGAGCCACCCAAGGAGGCTTCCTGTCAAGTTTCAAAATAAAAATTGGCCAAGTCTTTCAGTAGATGTCGTTTGAAGCAATAAGTTAACGCAGGACGGATGACGGACAGGGGATGAACATTGCTGAGTTGTATCAGTCTTGTAAGGGTTAATGTCAAAATACAGCCCAAAAAATAAGAATTGATTTCTTTTAATATGTAGATATTAATCATTGTAATTATCCCACCTTTAGAAAATATGTCACTACTTTGAAGGTATTTTCATGTGTACATAACTTTTTAGCTCTACTGGCCTTTGCGTATATAAGACTACGATTTTTTCTTGTTTCATTTAATCAAACCTGCATAGTAGATAGACATCAAAGAAAGGTTGTTTCCTTTTTAAATTCAGCTATATTGGTCAAAGGGTCTATGAATAATCTCCCCTTGAATTGGCAAAAATAGCTTTTGGTCTTTTTGACCCTATAGCAACAGCATTTCTTTTATAATGACTATCAAACTTTGACAAATGATATAATTTAACATTAGGAAATATGGGTCAGATTTGATAAAGCACGTGGGAGATATAGCAGTTTGAAATTGCCAAAAGATGATATTACATGAAAATCCATCCAGTAGTTTCAGAGGAGTAGCCGCCGCAAAACTGTCTTGTGAAAATCTATTTTTAGCTGTAATGGCCATCTTAAATTTCGGGCGGACCTGACTTATACTAAGGATCAACTAGACATCAAGAGCAACATTTTTTTGTAAAGTTTCAAGAAAATCCATTCAATTCATTACTTTCACATGACATCATCAAAATAATTTGACCAATCAGTGATCAATAAAATAAAAGACCTCCACATTCTGGTGGGGGTTAAACTCGGTGTTTATCTAAGTGCTCAACTGACTTTAACCCTTTATAAAACTAGTTTGTAGTGACAATTATATTAAAAGCTTTATTTTTTATGTACATCTATGTATCTTCTTTTGGTGTTGTCTGATTTTAAAACACCAATATGGATACATTTAATTTAAATCATGGTCTAATATTTTCATTTTTCATATAGAGATTGAGGATAAAGTCCAAGTAAAACCCTTTATTTTCACCTCCTGAATATCACAACCTTTCGGAAGTATTTGTTATTTCAAACTCGCTTCATGCATGCAAAAGTTATGGAGCAAACACAAAACGGTACGGCCGGAGACGGAAGGAGGCGGTTCCTTTATCCCCCTTAGGCTCGCAGCGGCGGGGGATAATTAAACGGATTAATTTACCCATTACCTTATGTAGACGAATTCAATGACTTATTTGACCACTATAAAACCAGGTATGCCTGCGAGTAACTTGCAGACTGATCATGCTTTACACTTTTCGCTAGTATCTCCAATTAACCGATTAGAAAATGAAGTTATGCTTTTCTAGTCTTTGCAGAGTATCGAACAGTGTTAAACTTATCACTGGTTTACACTGGTTGCACAAGTCATTGTCCTTCACCCCATGAAGGTTAAACCATGAAGGTTTAATACAATTTTATAAACACTAGCCTAACATAATATCATTATAAATTTGGTTACAGTGGCAGATTTTATGTAAGAATATCGACCACGATCAGCGTGGGGGATCATTTGATACAAATATCTAGTCTAAACATAAAATGTTATTTTTAACCAAAAAATAATACAGAGCTCTACGCCATAAATTTTGGCATGTTTTATGTTGAGATAAAACTTAAAAAACTTCAAGAAGGGCTAGTAACAAATAAATGTCACTAGCCCTTTGGTCTAGTACTCAAAAAAGTAAGTGTCTAACTCTGAGAATTATTATGATAAGGTATAAGCACTTACATCTGATTCACACACTGAAGCATGATGTCTCAATAATGACAATGCAACCATTTGTCCACAGGTCAAGCATGCTTCAAGTGGCTCATGATCTGACGATGCCTGTAAAAAAAGCATGTGTGAAAGATTAAATATATTGGGAGGGTTCTTGTTAGAAATAACTATGCCTCTTAAGAAAGTTGAGGTCATTTATGATGACCTCAACAAGAGGCCCAAGAGGGCATGTGATTGCCCTACTGGCTACGATGGGTCTTAAAATCAAAGACAATCCTTTGGACATTTTTCAAATCAAGAGCAGAATAAAAGTTTTTGCTCTATAACCCTACATAAAACAAGGAACCTCTAGTACGGGGCATTTATGAACCTAGTACAAAGCTTTAGGCCTTTCAGAGAATATTTGAAAAAGTGGTTCAAATAGGCCTTCATGTTAACTTTGTGGCCATGTGGCAGCCATTTCGGATATCCAGATGTTATGAATTTATGGCCCTAGGCTTCTTATTTGAAGCAAATATATATAGTAAATAATCAGAAGGTAGTACTGTATGCAAAACATCAGAGCTTTAGGCCTTATAGTTTCAGAGAAGATTTTAAAAGGTTTTCCCATAGGCCTTAATGATAACTTCCACAATATTTGATTTTTTTACAGCCAGCTCAAAATTAAAAACAGACTGTAAATATAGCCGGCTGCCGGCTATTACAGACAGCCCGGGTAAATTCAATCAAGAGTTATGGTTCTTGCACTATGCATGCTGTCTGGTTTTGTTCTTCACTTGTATCAAGTTCATCCAATCACCTTAAGTACACAATTTGAAAGATATGCTCTCGACAGGAAAAGCCGGACAGATAATGTAAAAAGAGTACCTGTACATTAATATCATGAACTGGGGCCAAAGTCAATGATCTCTGAATTGGCCGGATAAAGCATAAAGTTGTCCTAAATTGCTGGCGTCCGACAAATATTTAGATGTATAGCCACCCGAAGTTGGAATCTTCATTAGGTCCAAAACAAGTCTGCTTGAAATGCCTGTTCTCATCAATTCAAAACCTCCAGCATCCTTCATCTTGGGGAAAACCTCTTCTAGTTTTGATTTCAAGTAACTGGCATCATCATTTTTGATTAATGTAATTTTTTTTTCACCTAGCCCCGCTTCAAAAAGTTCCTGTTTCTCTTGTCTGTTAGGAACTGTTTCTTGAAGAAATAAGAAGACATAAAACATGTTGCTGTCATTTAGAAATGGCAGTGAATAAAAAATAAAGGAGCTAGAGTGTTCAAAAGGCAAAAATAAAAACATATTTTTTGTTAAAACAAGGGCAATAATTCTGATGTTTACTATCTGAAATTCGAGGTTTTCGAACTCGTACAAGTGTTCCTTAATATAAAGACTCTCACCAAGTTAAGACTGAATTCATGCAAAATGAAGGTGCCAGTGTTAACAAGGCAAAAATAGCATTTTGGTCGTTAAATCAAAGGCAATAATTCTGGTGTTTACTATCCGAATTTCGTGGTTTTCGAACTCGTCCGAGTTTTTATAAGTATAAAGACTCTGATTAAGTTTGGTGGAGATCAGAATGCAAAATGAAGGTGTTAGAGTGTTAACAAGGCAAAAATAGCATTATTTTGTTAAATCCAGGGCAATAACTTTCGTGTTTATTATCAGAAATCGGTAGTTTCAAACTCGTCCGAGCTTTTATCAATACAAAGACTCTGACCAAGTTTGGTTGAGATCGGATGCAAAATGAAGGTGCTAGGGTGGTGCCAATGCAAAAATATCTTTTTTTTTATGCCCCCGAAGGATGGATTCGGGGGCATGTAGTAATCGCACCCTCCGTCTGTCCGTCCGTCTGCAGTTTGTGTCCTGACTGTACCTTCAAAACCCCTGCATGGATTTTTAATTAACTTGGCACAAATGATCACCATAACAAGACGATGTGTCGCGCGCAAAACCATGGTACGTACCTCAAATGTCAAGCAGGGTCCACCCTGGCAGAAAAAGTCTTTGCGCAAACATTTTCGACAAATGAAAAAAGTTAGAGCTAGTTTGGCAACATTGGAGCTAAATTAAGATACAATTTGTAAGATTAGCAGGTTTCTACCCAGAAATTTATGATTCAGATTGCATTTTGTTATTTTTAGTTTTTGGGAAAAATACTATGCTATTAATATGGACCTTCTTGTGCATAGTTATTTTGAATTAAAATAAAACAGACGGATACAATTTAAAACCTACATAGATCTGACGAAAGTGATTTTTTGCCAATTTTGTTTTTCTTTCGCCGAAATATTTTTTCTTTCTTATTTGGCTCCATTGGCGATGGGCAGGGCTGTGTCATTCAAGGTCACACTTGCAGTTCATAGGTCAAAAACAGATACGCAATTTCGTCACAGCCCATGCAGGATTTTTTAAATAACTTGGCACAACTGATCACCATAACAAGACTATGTGTCGCTCGCAAATCCCAGGTCCGTTCCTCAAAGGTCAAGATCACTCTCGAGGTCAAAGGTAAAAAATAAGTGCATTCGAGGTCAAAGGTCCAATTGTGTTTGATCAATAACTGGCGGTCCTGGACGGATTTTCAAAAAACTTGCCATAAGTTTTACTATAATAAATTCATGGTTTAAGAACTCGTCTGAGCTTTTATCAATATAAAGACTCTTGGCCAAGTTTGGTTGAGATCTGATGCAAAATGAAGGTGCTAGAGTGTGGACAAGGCAAAAATAGTATTTGTTCATTAAATCCAGGGCAATAACTCTGGTGTTTATTAACCGAAATTGCTGGTTTTCGAACTCGTCTGAGCTTTCATTGATATAAAGATTCTGACCAAGTTTGGTTGACATCGGATGCAAAATGAAAATGCTAGCGTGTTCACATAAGTCCTACTGGCCAAAGAGAGATAAAAAGGGGGCCATGTAAATAATATGATTCAACTTTATCCAACAAAGTCCGAGTCACGTCACGACGTAGAGTTATCGTTGGTGCCTCGATCCCTCCACCGGAGATGTCAACTGTAACAACGTTCAAATGCTGAACTGTCAAGAGTTAGTATGAATGAGTATGAGTGTTTCTAAGAAATGTGATAGCCAATCAAACATTAGTATGATTGATTCATTTACACATTTCTTTATTCATTTAGTGAACAGAAATGTTGGCCCTTTAAAATAGGGCCCGACTGTACTGTTATAATGGAGCCATTTGTGCGAAGGGCCCCGGCCTGGAATGCACACTGCAGTTTGCTTGCGATGTTCAATCTTTATTATATTCATAAAGTTATAAAAACATTTTTGTCTTTTTACATGTTTATACATGTATTCATATTTAATAAATTTTGCATACCTGCATAGGGTTTGACAGGGCAAAAAACCTATGAGACCAAAAAGAAGCTGGCTTTAATCCTCTCCTTGGTCTGGTAGATGAACCCGACATGCTCCGATTTTGGTAAGGTGAACAGATGGTTCTAAGCCTTGACTGCATTGATTTCTCAGCTGGTTGTGCTGATGTAGAATTTTTAAGAAGCCAAATGTTGCGCAGCTTGCCTAAGCAGGCTTGCTGCCTCTATCACATTTGTGTCAGTCATTACCTTAGAAAAATACTTAAGTTTTAGTTATAATACAGTGAAGTACATGTACATTTATGCTGATGGGGTCATTGTCGTATCGCGTACTACAGAAAGGTATCGGGTACTACAGAAAGGTACCCGGGGTATATTTATTTATACAGGAACGTACCCGAAAAGCTTTAAATTTTAGAACGGCCCCCAAATATACAGAAACGTACACGGACAAACACGATCTCAATGGCGGAATTGAAACAATTTACAACTTTATAAAACAACTACTGAAACAATATTGTTTATCATTAACTATTGCGCTATTGTTCTTAAAAACACATTTAGGCTGCCTTAGTTAGTAATAAAATACAAACTAATTGTCGTAAAACAGGGCAAAAAAGTAAACAAATATGCATTTAGTCATTCAAGAAGAGTTGGTCAAATATTTAGACCAGCTGCATTCCTTAAAGGTCGCAGTTATGGTCCGCAAGGGTCGTGAGACGGCAAAAGAAAGACTTTAAAAAAGTGAATCGATTAATTTTTGTAAACAATGAAAGTTTCGCTTCCGTGAAGTAACAGAACACGTTACGACCGCGTTTGAAGACATTGTGCTCTCGCGAGATTTTTTCTCTGGTACATTTATGCATATTTGGAGACCTTTCTGGATTTCGATGATTTTCTGTATACATAAATGTACCCCGGGTGCCTTTCTGTAGTACCCGGTACGACAATGACCACATCAGCTACATTTATATGTATATTTAGAGGGGAGATCACTTTTGCGAAACAAACTATTTCTTTAAAATAACGCTTGTTGAGCCTTGGAATTGGAATGAAATAAAATAATGTAAAGGGAATGTAGCGACATAGCCAAACAAGCGCTATTATTGAGAGTTCTGAAAAACTTGGAAAAAGGATAGAGCTACTATTTTTAAAGGAAATGTAGTGACACAGTCAAACCATATTTATTATTGAGAGTTCTGAAAAACTTGAATAAGGGTGAAAGAATTATCAAAATCGGACGATAAACAAAAAGGATATGACCAATTAAAGGTTGTTCTAAAACGAATATGGGAGCCGCCATTTTTAGAACTATGATGTCATAGTTCCATATTACCATATTTGGAATATTGATAAATATCATTTAAAACAGAAAAAAAATCACTGCAAATAAATGCATTTTATTACTAGTCATATAAAGCATTATTGCCATTCAGTATTACATATTTTTCATACAGTTGCTGTTATTTTCCACCTATAAATCAGTTAATTTTTATATTTATAAATATTCCATATATGGTCATTTACAACCGTGATGTCATAGCTCTCAAAATGGCCGCTTCCATGTCCGTTCCAACAGAAACTTCAAATGATCATATCTTCTTTGTTTATCATCCGATTTTGATAATTCTTTCACTCTTATTCAAGTTACATAAATATATGTTGCCATGTGTGCGGAAACGTTCAAATGAGTGTGTGTTGTTCCGAGTTGAATGGATTGTCTCCCATATTGAGAGTAACCAGACTTCTTATGC
>JAWPHD010023825.1:0-21017 GCA_037043455.1 Cyrtodaria siliqua
AGGTCCAATAATAAAGTAGAAAAAAGATCCCGATCACGCATGTGCTTGAAATATGTCTTCTAATTTCTCTAGGACACAAAATCAGTGATTTTTGGTCATTTTTTTTCCAACATTTTGCCCTAAAATGCCAATATTTGAGCACATATGTTATATGTGATGCCAGGAAAAACTAGACTATGTATGCTGTGCAACATTCCATTGCTTCAATTTGATAAGTTTATGTTGAAACTAATTTTAAAAAATAATTCCAGATTATGGCGATTTTTGACAAAAATACACATTTTTTCACCTCAAAATTAAGGCCATTTTCAAACATCATGCGGTTTGGAACTTTTTTTCTGTTTAATCACTGGACCTTACCTGCCCAAAAAGGTTACAATATTTCTTTTTTCTATTGTATTAGATATTTTTCTAATTTTTAGTTAAATACCCCCAAATGTATTACAGAAATCAGCTGATTTTATTCATTTTTTTAACATTTTTACCCAAAATCTCAATATTTAAGTATCGGACCCATAAATTTTATGGTGGGACACGTAGAGATGCGTTCCGAGAAAGATTCCATCTATTCAAATTGGTTCTAATATATTCCATTCTTTTTCTAAAAAATTATTCCAGATTTCGGCGATTTTCGTCTAAAAACGCAACGTTTTCCCCCAAAACTCACTAAAGCCCCAACGCTCAGATGGCACACATGTCTCATTTTGAAACTTACTGTATGTTCTTTCAGAAAATCATACCGTACAAAATTCCCCTGGGGGGGGGGAGGGTTTCTCCTAACATTGACTGTATAGTACATTTGCATACACCCGGTGACTGTATAGTTACATTTGTATACACAAGGTGATTTTATAGTACATTTGCATACTCCCAGTACTGAATAGTAACATTTGTATACACAAGGTGATATTATAGTACATTTGCATACACACAGTGACTGTATACTAACATGTGCATACACACATTGACTGTATAGTAACATGTGTATACACAAAGGGATTTTATAGTACATTTGCATACACACGGTGACTGTATATTGACATTTGTATACACACATTGACTAAAATTTATATACACCCAGTGATTGTATCATAACATTTGTATACACACAATGACTGTATAGTAACATTTGGTATATATGCACACATTGACTGCATAGTAACATGTGTATATCCCATTAACTAACATTTGCATACACCCAGTGACGGTATAGAAAGATTTGTATACATCCAATGACGGTATAGGTAAGAATAAAAATCAAACAGAAAATACAGCATTTACAGATCACAATCAACCAAGAACAGGCAATCAAAATAAACAACAATTACAAGGGAGCATAGAAGCAAAGTATGCGACGCCACAACGTGAACGGGTTGGCAATAGGTGTACCACTTTGAAACGGTCAGTGACATAAATCACCGCTGTGGATTTAAGTCATGTTCTATCGTGCACCAAACCTCACTATATCCCAATAAAAGGGGACACTGTAAATAAAGAAATCCCCACCAGGCTATATCCTCTAACAAACTAGGCAGCATTAAAGGCAATATAAGTATGACACAAAGATAATCATGTATATATGAATATAAAAATAAACACCAAGCCTCGAAAGCCACAAAGCAAGTACGCGGCAGAAGCCAGAGCAACAAGAGAACACATCATTAAGAGTACGACAAGACAAGATTGAAGACAAGCATCAAACCCTACCGTATTTTAAGGATATAGGTAGACTTCATTATAGAGTCCACGATCTGTCCGGTCATCGCACAATCATAGCGCGCGAACTGTAAACTAGCAAACCACTAAACAAATAAGTGCGCTGCAAAGTGATATGGTCATTACCCCTTTTGATAATGGTTTTACCACGTGTAATAAAGACTGTATGAAAGTGATTATTACCAAGGAACTTCCGAAGTTTGTAAATCATATCACCATAGAAGTCAGGTTAATGATAGATCTTGTCACAGAACAGGAACTGTTAAAATACCATTGTTAAAATTCCGACTGTTTAGCACCTTTTGTTTACCACCAATGTTTGTTTACAACCTGTACCGGCGAACGTAAAGTTGCTTCCGGCAAATATGAAATATTATTTGTTAATAATTAACTGTTTACATCAGGTGGGACTATTTAGAGATAGACGAGGGCGATGGTGGGAAGAAGTACTGCGGCTGTGATCGTGTTGTGTACATATCACACAACAATTATGTCACCATACGCTTCAAGTCTGACGAGTCGTATGAAAACCGTGGCTTTAAATTCGCAATCAAAACAATTGCCAAAGGTACGTTGCACGTTGTTAGTGGAAATGGAAAAAACGGTCATCCAGTGTTTTTTGTTTCGTAAAATGTGAACATGGATAAAACAATCCAGATTCTAATTTGATGTTTGATAAATGCTTCAAGATTGCCATGTATCCGTTTAAGTAAACACAGTCTATCATGCTAATGATACGATAGTGTTGTAATACACATAATCTTAAGATCGTCTCTTAATTCTGTATTTACAATGATATACTTATTGTTTACAATGTCAATTTTGTTCCATTAAAGTTTCGATACCAACTGTTAGTCGATGTAATAGCACTATTAGAGATGGACCACCTACTGGGGCTATATCCAACCCGGAAGATCAAGGCGTGGATTGCTTTTATAGAATTCAGGTATATATTTAAACACGAATGTAAGTTTTACTAACACTACAAACTCATACAATGGTAGCCATTTTGTGACATCCATCGTTCTCAGTTCTCAGAACATGCAAGAACGAGAGATGGAACAAAAACAGCAACCATATCAAATGGAAATTAAGTGCAACAAGGAGAGCATTTCATTAGTTAGCAACCGCCCCTAGAGACTTCAGTTATTTAAAAAAATCCCTGTATTTGTAGCGGTTCAGTGAGGAAGATGCATTTCTAGGTTGATAATTAACTGACTGCACATTATCAAAAGTCTATACATGATGCTAAACAAACTAACGATACAGTTATCTGTACCACGAGTGGAACATCTGGTATATATTTAGTGCAGACATAAAAGGCACATTCGTAGTAAGCAATCGAGTCGTTTTCTTATATAAACAATGTTATCAAATATGTAAAAGTATTATCATGCAGACCACATTTTAAAGGGACAATGTCCGTAACTTTTAGCTTATAAAACATAAAATAATTACGTTTACAAACATAACACACCAAACATTATTTAATATTTACTAAATAAAACCAAGATTGTTTGACGGAATTCAAAAAGCGATACAAAAAGAGAAGTACCGCTTCGTGGGGTATAACACAAACGAAAACAAGAAAATCGGTAGAACCGATGGATGCTACCCCGAAATGTATCCTCAACTTATCATATGACCTTGTAGCACCCAGTAGTTTCAATTTTCAGTTTCATTAGTACTTTATGCTTCGAATAAAACATCTAAGTATAAAATTACAAACGTATATAACTCTAATTTGAATGATGGCATAGTTATGTATCGTGTACTCTGCACTTCCTCCCATTGCCCTCTATCATTGTTTGAATTTGAAGATATTCTCCGGACAAAAAAATATAAGTATCAAATTACAAAGGGCCATAACTCTAATTTGAATGAAGACATGGCTACAGTTCTTACACTTTACATTTCCACTCATTGCCCGCTTTCTTTGTGTGAAGTTTCATTGCAGTCCCGTCAGTAGTTTTGAAGATATTCTACGGACAAAATATAAGTATAAAATTACAAAGGGCAATAACTCTTCTTTTAATGATGACAGAGTTACGGTTTTGCAGTCCACATTTTCTCTCATTGCTCTCTATCATTTTGTGAAGATTCATTGCAGTCCCTTTAGTAGTTTTGAAGATATGCTCCGGACACAAAATCCAAGTATAAACTTACGAAGGGCAATAACTCCAATTTGAATGATTACAGAGTTACGGTTCTTGCACTCTCCACTTCCTATTAATGCCCTCTATTCCAAGTTTCATTTCATTCCCTTTAATACTTTTTTAGTTATGGTCCGGACTAGAAAGTGTGACGGACACAGGACGCACGGACGCATGGACACACGGACAAAACGACAATTATATGCTCGCCCTTCGGGGAGCACAATTACACTCGCGGGTAATAATAATCGATACCGCAGTTGTCGGGCTTGCTCCCAACTGAGCTTAACGGGTCAGATGTATTAAGTAAGACGACCACATTATTAACAAATAATAAATAAAACTTTTGTTTTCAAATAAACGAATATATTACTACAGACTTATCTGGGTCTATGCTCATGTGTACACATTACACTGAATAAAAATCAGACAGTTATTTGGCTATGCTCAAAATCTGCTTACCTACGGACAGTGTCCCTTTAATGATTTATATGAAAATTCCATGACAACTGAGTGCTTATTTGAAATCCTTTTATTTTGTTTAAATCTACCATGATTTTGAAATATTCTGTACATGATACAAGATAAGGCATTACAATAAAAAGCGGTCTAACTATGATTTTACATTTTTAATAAAATTATTTATATACGAAACCCAAGAGATAGCTTTCCACGACTGTGGCCTTTATGGATGTATGTAATAATGACACTCACTATTGATAATCCGTTCTGTGGTTACTAATATTTATCCACCAGAGCTCATGTTGAATAAAGCCAACAGTTCGAATATCATAGCAGCATTCTTCGATTTTCATCTCTCGATTTCAAATGATTATATATACTAATATCTATGATAAGTGAGATGGAGATACATATACTCGTGATACATCATGCGGGTTTTGCTATCTCCAAACTCTTCGTTTTTTTAGAGCTTTTAACAATGTTAAGGACTTTAATGATCGAACATGTAAGTGCATGAACTTTCGCCCCTAAAGTGTTTGGTCGTACCCTCTCTTTGTATAGTTAGGTGTTTCCAGAGATCTGGTGTTTCTAATTATGTATTTGTATATATCTTTATAACAACATTTGGGTCTTGGGGTGGGAGTGGTTTTACAAAATAAAATTACAATTACTCCTACTTGTTGATCTATAGGAGTGTGACATGTATCATGTATTATTGTTGCCTCAAGGGTCAAGACAATATTACGGGATTTTACGTGGGACCCTGGTTCATGCCCTGGAGTTGACTTTGTGGGAAAGGCAGCGTTACAATGTATCTGTAACTGTTGGTTTGAGTGGGTTTGTTCCTAAATGCTTAATTGTACATGTGTGAACTTTTGTATGAGTTATCTTTACATCAAGGGTCAAACATGTGTCAAAACAAGCTCCCTTGGGCATGCCCTTGGAGCCTTGAATTAGTACGAATTACGAGGTCATTTCTTTCCAAATAGGGTCATGTCTCACATCAAAGTGAATTCCACTGCAACAGGAGTGCACTGACGCAAACGCAATACGCTAGGATCATATTGGGTATTGGGAAGGGTTCAACATGTATACCTTAGGTTATATCCGATGTGTGTAGATCCTGTGTCTATGTTTGCAATACATACGTTCATGTGCTATAACTGACAAATAGCGTGGCTACATGTCGTTTATTAAAAAGTACGGGAATATTCGGTGGAGCGCCTTCGACTTACTCTTGTTAGTAGTTTTATATGTATGTGTTGTTAAAATCAGAACAAGTAATTACCCATGTAAGCTATTTTTAAACGCAAAAACCACAAATTCAATGACAACTGTTTAATTGTATGTGTGTTTTGGGGTTAGGGATTGTCTTTAACAATCGTTCAGTCTCTTCACGTCGGTTTCTTCGACAAGCATATGCCATTATTTTTTGAAAACATTAGTGAAATTAGATAATTTTTACAAGGTGTGCCTATGTATAAATGTAAAGATAGGTATAAATGTGTACCAGTCAGGCAGATATTCGAATTGAAACTCTACATAAATGTTTCCATTTGCTATTACAACTAATTAGTACGTAACTCAGTCATTGTAGCGACATTTTGTAAAATAAAAGTCATTGAGTGACAATTGGCTGACAAGAGAGTTTAAGTACTCTTTAAGAGAAGTTATCCGCTTCGAAAGTGGTCGTGGTGTGAGAAAACATGTTGCCTTCTGACTTCAACAGAGTGGCTCTTAAAAAAGAATTGTTTATATATAGTCATAGAACTATTTCCTTAACGAAATTATGACCAGTTTCAACTTGGAGTTAACTGATATTTCTCCATGTTTTGATTTGAAAAATAAATCCACTTGATATATGAAATATGATACCAACATTTAGTTATCTATAAATACGTCTTTTGGAGATGAAGCGTTAATGCACTCCATAAATCGATTTATTTTGCATCATGCAATCGTTTGTTAAGTTTATTAAGGTATATGCGTTCATTAAAACACACGCAACGACATATGAAAGGATTATATTTCAAACATGGCACAGTTCAAAAACGTACGTCTCCGTTCACTTCCCCCTTACCAAACACACATTCAAAAATAAGGAATACTAAATAAATTGCATTTATTGATTTCCGTCCTATTAACTATTGTTCACTTTATAGTTCACTACACATTTTGCTTGATATTTATGCATAGGCACCGGCCGGCAAAGTGGTGGAGTTGAATTTGAGGAAACGTATAACGTTTGGTTCTAAGACCTGTGAACAAGAGAGTATACTCGTGTATAAGGGTTATACTATACGTAAGTACAACGCAGTCGTAAATTTATACCGCGGCGGTTCTTCGAACTATACTACCTATTTATTATCAGTAAGAAAATGAAAAGAAAACAATTTATCAAATATACGCATCGATACAAAGTGAGGCGCAGTGCAAAACGCTATGAATGTTCCTATGCAAAATCGGTAAAACCGAGGCCCGACAAAGACAGCCAAATTTCGTAAGTACATTTGACCTAATAATTTACAGTCCCATCCGATTGATTTTTAATAAATGGCTGGTTATTCGACAATACTTTGGTACAAAATAGTGCCTTTTTCCAATATATACTTTTCAAAAAATATTGTCCGACAAGCTTATTGCTCTTATTCAAAAAACCTTCACTAGAGACAAAAACTACATTTTTGGCCTGTAATAATATTAAATCGTTTTTACTAACGGCAGTTTAGACAATTACACTCTGTGGACTTGCCAAGAAGTGGTGAAACAATAATTGTCCTATAAGATAATATTTTCGTCAGGTATGGAACAACTGTTTATAGACAAAGTGTTGATATCCCTATGGGATAAATGTAATTGAAGCCTTTAATGACACCTGTAGGTATTTGGATGACATAATGAACATTGACCCTCCTTTATTTTCTACAATGGTTAATAATGTCTATCCTAACTTCAACTCAACAAAGCTAACATTTCTGATACTGTCGTTTTCTTTCTTGATTTACATCTCTCTATTGAAAATGACGAAATAATTAGTAAAATATATGACAAGAGAGATGATTTTAATTTTGATATTGTTAATTATCCCCATTTAGATGGGGATGTTCCCCGAGATACTTCTTATGGGGTCTATGTTTCTCAATTCATTTGTTTCTCTGGAGCTTATATATAGTCGTGTTGAGGACTTTAATATACGAAATATTTGTATAACTAGAAAGCTACTCCAGCAGGGCTACCATTCCCATAAACTTCGAAAAACCTTTGCAAAATTGAATTATTGTAACCCTGATCTACTTTTAAAACATACAAGTAATTTAAGAACTCTTCTGCGACAAGGAATATCACAACCTGACTTCTGTGGTGATGTGATTTACAAACCTCGTAAGATCCTTGGTCATAATCACTTTCATACAATTTGTATTAAACTTGTTAAAAAGATTATCAAAAGAGGTTATGACCCTATCATTTTGCAACGTACTGCATGTTTAGTGGTTGACACTGTCCGGTTTAATGGGATGAAAATGGGTAAGAGTGAGGTTTGGTGTACCCTAGAAACTGGTTTACAACACCAGCGACCTTTTTTGCCACTGACCGTTCCAAGGCGGTAACCCTATTGTCAATCCCTTTTGTGTTTGTGGTGTCTTACCTTTTATTCATCTTTAAAGCTGTTCTTTGTTTCTCTGCGTGTTTGTGATTGAATGTCGTCATTGAATGCTACTTTTCCTGTTCGATTTTTATATCTACTTTTACTTGAAATGAGAAAAGGTAGAAAATGTGCATTTTAAATGTTAATGTTTCAGAGGGTGAGCACATTCAGTTGTGTAGAGATGCTGTTCCAGGTGTAATACCATTCAGAAACAACGTTATATTCATCCACTACAGTACCACTGTTGGAAGCGAAAGGAAAAGGTTTGAGATAGAGTTTAGTTTTGTTGATGACAACTTCCCACTTGAGATCACAACCACAACTACACCGTCGGCAGTAGGTGGCGATAATGGTAATATCTATATTTGTTCAATTTGTACTTTGCTTAAATGGTATTTTAACAGGTTCTCTTGAATATTGATGATATACAGTTAACATTTTAGATCATGATTTAAAACAACATCAACGCCATACTAAAGAGCTCTGATCACAGTGTTACCTTTCGCCTGAATTAAATCAATTAAATTGGGAAAATCAATCCGACTTTCGAGCCGGCAAAACACGATGTTTTGAAAGTCAGCAAAACCTGTCAAAACCATTTGAGTAGTGAGCAAACTGTAAATTAATTTGGGGAATAATATATTTGTCAATGAATCGTACACGTTATCATGAAACATTCGTTTGAACATTTTTTTGCCATAAACCGATCTAAAATAGTTACACGACACGTTTTTGTGTAATTGGCATGGGACATTCGACATGATTTCAAGCACAATAGTGGACATTGGACATTCGATATGAACGCCTCAGATACTGTAGTTTGAGATTGGATACTTGAGTTAGAACCACAAAGGCAAACATACACATTTATGCACGCACACACTATTACTGCTATCATGGTTTGCCTTTGGACATGTTCGAACCCACCAAAACAGTTAAATGTTGCATGTAATGTTTCAGTATGCTAGTGGTCTGTTTTGAATTGTCTATACATATGTTTCATCTATGCTCAGCATGTGATCATACTGAACGGCGAACAGTTTGTATCCAGCGAGGCTACACAAAAGAGTAAGTCATTTTACGTTTTACTGTACATTATTAATCATACTTCCTACTGTACATTATTAATCGTTAAGACAGTTTGAACCACTAGTGCTGACATATTTCCGGTAAGGAAAAACCAATGGCACGTTTGTCGATATCAATCTGTCCGAATGAAATCATACTAACTAATGATAGTAGTATGTCAATTTAGCTCTACTGGCTAAATACTGAAAAAGGGATCCCGCTACAAACACAAATAAGAGATAAAAGTAGCAGACTCGGTTTTATTGATTCTGTTCATGAGGGGTAATGTTACATCTCTCCTAGCACCGGCTTAATTGATATTCTACTTTAAAGCCACTTTAAAGCCACAAAGAATCGGCTTGATAATAATAACACTACTGATTTGTAATCGGGGCGATATTTTACGGCCGCCACACAGCACTAAATAAACGCTAGTGTGAATGTCAATAAATACTGAAAAGGGGATCCCTTGGAAGCAACAAACACAAACAAGAGATAAAAGTAGCAGACTCGTGTTTATTGAGTCATAAGGGGTAATGTAAAGTGCAACACCTCTCACGCCTCCTAGCGTTAAGATGGTGCGTTATTAGTCGACGTCGTCCGTCGTGTGTCCGTTAACTATTTGTTGTTAACACTCTAGGACTTTCATTTTAATTTTGATCTTTACCCAACTTTGCCAGGGTCTTTATATCAATGAAAACTGAAGAAAGGAGGACGGAAACCATCTAGATGGGATTGATAACACCAGAGTTTTAGACCTAGGTTTATTAAAAAATGCTATATGTTGCCTCGTTAACAATCTAGCGACTTCTTTTGGTATCTGATCTTGACCAGTCTCGACAGAGTGGTAATGTTGTACTATTTAAACGTTTTGACAAGTTTGAAACTAGACATATCGGACAAAGACGGCAGTTATGATCCTCCAGTTATTTAAAAATGCTTTATTTTGCTTTATTAGCGCTTTGTAACAGATTGTTACTTGTTTTTCAATAGTTTTAATAGTTTTAATATTACACTCCACATGTGTATGTGTCAGTTTTAAAATAAACGGTAACTATATTTTGTTGTTCTGTTTATAATATCTGTCAAATGTTTTCTACTCCAATGTTTTATTTAAAAAACACAGGTGCTTACGCGGTAGCAAGCATAGTCGTAATTTAAAAAGAGGCTCGTCTCATATCGAAGAATGTAAAGTTTCCAGCACTAATGTCGATGATAATATAAAGTATGATTGGTAAGTAAACTCGCAGTAAAACAATAATTTCTGAAATAATTGATAAAAGGCTCATTTGAGCAAATGCTTAAAATGATTCATCTGTTAGAATTTTGGGAAAGTACTAAACATTGAAGTAGGCATTCGAATGGAATATCAAATAAAATGACTAACATATATTTTAATATATTCGTCTAACTTAAAACTGAAAATATGGCCTGGGAAAGCACTAAAATGTAGGAAATCACATGAATAAATTCCGGGGTACATTTCCCCAGACCCCACTAGGAAAGGATTTGCCTCGGTTACATTTCAGGGCTGGCTACGGGCCTGGGGCTAAATCATCTAATAAACGTGGCAACATTATAGGCAATATATGTATAACACGAAGATGATCATGTATAAATTTAAAATTAAAAAGCCTAAACAGTCACGCAGCAAGTACTTATTTACTTGGCAGAAGCCAGAGCAACAAGAGAATAAAACATTCAATACACAAGACAAGAATTGAAAACAAATATAGATATAAAAATCGAACAGGAAAAGCAGCATTCAAGGACGACAGTCAAACACACACACAAACAAAGAACACATTTAAAGATGAATAAAAGGTCAAATAAGACATCATAAACACAAAATGGTTGATAATAGGTCTAACGCCTTGAGACGGTCAGTGGCAAAAGAGGCCGCTGGGGGTGTTTAAACCAGGCTCTAGGGTGCACCAAACCTCACACTTACTCTACTTCAACCTAATAACACGGGACAGTGTAAATAAAGAAATCCCCGCCATGAACTATTCTCTAACCAACACGGCAGCATTAATAGGCAATATAAGTAAAACACAAAGATGCTGGTGTATATATAAATACAAAAAAATAATAGCCTAGAATGCCACAAAGAAGGTACTCAATGACTTGGAAAAAAGCCAGAGCAACAAGAGAATAAACCATTGAGGGCACGACAAATTTATGATCGGCTTATACGATGTAAATGTATAAAAATTGTGTGCGCATATTTATTACATTATCAGCAGGTGTTGTGGGCAAGGGTAGATTTCACTTTCACTACTAATTATGATTTATTGACATATTTTAATCAAAGTATATATAAAAGTCGAACAGGAAATGTAGCATTCGAGGACCACAGTCAACCGAAAACACGCATAAAAACAAACAATAATTACAATAACTTAAGTATGATGCTTAAACTCAATATTTTGCGTCAAAACATTCATGAGCACATTTTTCTCCTCTTTTTTGCAGGACATTTAACGGAAAGGTGATTGGAGAATATAATAGCAACACAGGCTTTGGAATTCGTGCTAGTGGGATATTACAGGTATAGATTAATTGTTGTTTCAAACCCTCCATACCGTCAGATAAGTGCATATTTAAAATAGATTGTACAAGTACACTCCATGTTTGCAAATACTCACTGTTTAGAAACCAAACAAAGGTAAAATGAAGAGCACCACATGTGCTAAATTTCCATGGTGTCATTGTGAATTGAAGTAAGAGTTGAAGTGAAGTGTAGTTGACGTATAATCAGCTACGTTTTTAATCGTGTGTCGAGGTAGAATACTGATAAGCTGATCCAATGGTGCGTGAGAGATGTGACAAATTATATTACCTCTCATGAACAGACTCAATAAATTCGCGTCTGCTATTTTATTCTCTTGTTTGTGTTTGCTGCTGCAAAGTAGGGATCCCATTTCCAGTATTAATAGACATTCACACTAGCGTTTGTTTAGTGCTGTATGGCGACTGTAAAGGGTCGCCCTGACTACAAATCTGTAGTGATATTACTTATTGGTCCTGTGGGATCATCAAGACCAATCTTTGTGACTTTAAAGTAGAATACCGGTGCTAGGGAGCGTGAGAGGTGTTGCAAACATATTACCCCTCATGAACAGACTCAGTAAAACCGAGTCTGCTACTTTACTCTCTAGCTTATTATTATTGCTTCCAAGGGATCCACTTTTCAGTATCTATTGATACAGATGTGATTGTATAAAACGTATACTGTTATCACATGGCTGGTAAAGTGGCAATGCATACACATTTTTATTATTTATTTCATATAATCAGTAGTAAGTATTAGGCTTAAACTATTTGTTTTTAACCATTCAAACAATTATAAATAATAATATGTAAATACGCAGATTATGATGAAAGCTAACGGGACGCAAAGAGTTTTAAAAAATCAAGGTGCTAATGTAAATGCTTGATACATACTTCAAGATTGCCATGTGTCCCTTATTGTCGGAAAATACGTTTGATAAAGCATTGGTATGAAGAAATAATCCCCAAGATAATCAATATCTAGTTTTTTTTTGTGTCCGGGTAGCGCCATTGGTGGCGTACTCCTCTTTCAACAATGTTATTCGTATTCAATTCCCCGTCTGTCTAGGCGTTTTAAATGAGATGGTACCGTGGACGCCCACTCGGACACGAGATTCCCCCGCGTTCTCCCGTTCTCTGGTTTCCTCCAATACCAATAAAATTAGGTATACAAGTCGGAAAGTGACATAAACAGTGTTCAATATAGAATGCATACAAATTAAATGAGGACTGTAAAAGAAAGAAACGATTTGTTAGTAAGGCAAATACAAACTACATAAACAGCAAGTTTTGTTGAAATATCTCATTCCTAAATTAAGTAATTGAGCGAAAATCGTTTTCCATTTATAGTAACAGTGACCTTGACCTAACAGTGACCTTGACCGTGACACCAGTGACCCCAATGTAACAAAGACATTGACCCAGTGACCCAAGTTCAATCCCAAACTTCATTTTGATACAAACTACCTACACAGCAAGATTCGTTCTAATATCTCACTCCTAGTTATTGTTTTGAAACTGTTTTTTTTTCTATTTAAGTAACAGTGACCTTGACGCCATTGACCCAAATGCAACCCAAGCTTACTTTCTATATAAGCTACCGATATACCAAGTTTCGTTCCAATATTTCATTCCCAACTTAATTTATTAAGCGGAAATCGTTTTTTCTATTTTAAGTACCAATGACCTTGATCCCAGTGACCTCAAGTGCAATCCCAAACTTCATTTTGATATAAGCTACCTACACAGCAAGTTTCATTCTAATATCTCATTCCTTATCTAAGTTATTGAGCAGAAAGAGTTTTACCTACCCTGTAAGTTTCATCGCAATATCTCATTCCTAACACAAGTGACTGCGTGGAAACAAAGAGTTTTACTTTGCTAGGGGAACATCCACATCTCAATTGTCATTAACAATATCAAAATTAAAATCAGCTCTCTTGACAGATGTTAATCGAGGAAAGAAGCGACTGTATCAGAAATATTAGCTGAGTTGAAGTTTTTAAGTTATATAGTGTTTACCATATTAGAAAAGTAAGGCTTGTCAATGTTCAGTATGTCATCCATATACCGAGAGATGTCATTAAAGGCTGCATTTACATCTGCCTGAGTATCTGGTGGAAGACTCAATGTGAAATCACTTGTTCATAGAAATACAAAAACAAAGAGGTGCGCAGTTCGTATATATAGGGATACCAACACTTTGTCTATAAAGGGGTAGTTTCATACCTGACGAAAATATTATTTAACAGGGAAATATGTGCTTCAAAAACCTCCTGGCAAGTCCAAATAGTGTAATTGTCCAAACTGCCTTGGTAAAATCAATGCTATAATATTGTTATATGCAAAAATATAGTGTTTTCTCTAGAGAAATTTGTTTTAATGAGATAAATAAGCTTGTCCGAAATAAGGTTGTGTGATAAGGTTGTATATACTGTGTAGAAGTTATAAGTACGTAGAAGAAACGTTTATTGCTAATTTTAAAAAGAGCGTCTACTGAATTTTTAATCGACCACAATAAATTACCAAGATCGCGATAACGCTGTCATCCACCTCAACGAGAATGATTTAAGAAAGATTGCAGCGTGTTTTGAAATCATTGTAAGACAAATTACGTTTATACTTAATAGGCTCTTTTGATTTTAATCAATCGTTACCGCGCATTCTTGAAGAAAATACAAGACTAAAAGAGGTTATGACCCTATCAGTTTGCAACGCACTGCATGCTTGGTGGTTGACCCATTTACAGTTCGCCACTATGCTTTCCTCTTTAATTGTGCGATGACCGGACAGGCTTTGAACCTTATGATGTTCGTCTACAATCTTGTCTTGTCGTGCCCTCAATGGTTTGTTCTCTTGTTGCTCTGGCTTCTTCCAAGTCATTGAGTACCTTCTTTGTGGCTTTCTAGTAAAACATATGTTTAAATACAATCAAACACTGATCATTATATATGAAAAATGTGTATTTTAATAAATATAACAGTGATACTTATATAACCACTATGTAACCTTGTGTTTCGTTTCAACAAGGGACACTCATGTGGTATACTATTATTTCTAATTGAAATGCGATTCACTTTGTTGAAGTATTACAATATAGGTTTGCCGATAGTAACGTTTAAACAAGGAGGTTCGTAATTAATAACACATTGTGTAATTTTGTTGTTTTTCGTTTCGACAAGGGACACATGGCGTTATGATAATTACAACCTTTAATCACCACCATATAGTGTTATTACTATTATTATTAATATCATTTTTATTTTATTTTTCATCTGCAATTGATGAATTAAATTCATCTTTGTTGTATGTGTCATAAGTGATTTGTAAATATTCTGAATTTTGAAAAGTTAAAGTACGAATTTATTTAAGTCACATGTATTGTATGTATGCCATTTATATGTTGATCTGTATATATTTTGTTGTATCTGTCATATGTGATTTGTAAATATTCTGAATTTTGGATAGTTAAAGTACGGATTTATTTAAGTCACATTTATTGTATGTATGCCATTTATATGTTGATCTGTATATATTTTGATTACTTTGACTGTAATATATATGTATACTCTCATATGCTTGGAGGAAATAAAGATCTACTACTGTAATTTAACCCTATTAGAAATATTATTTTCGACTACAACAAAATAGTTTCTGACCTTGATATAGTAAACAACACTCCTAAGGGATGTGAATGTAACACATCAAAATTTGCTACGTTGCGGAATACAGTATGTTGGACAAACAGGTCGATTTTTAAAAGTTCGATTTCGTGAACATAAATATAATGCAGGTAATCCTAAAAGGTTAAAAAATTACTTGTACCAACACTTTCGTCAGTCAGGTCATACTTTTAGTAACGTAACTGTTCAACTGGTTGAATATATATTTTGATAATGATGCTACTAAAAGTTTTAAAATAAAAACTAGACATATTGCAGAACTTAAGTGGATCAAAACTTGCAGACACCATATCCACTCGGCCTTAATGACAATATTTATCAAAAAGGAAATATTTCAAAAGATCCTAATATTGACATATTTTTCTATATTTTCTATTCGAAAGCGTAACTCTAGGGCTCATGCTCGTAGGCTTAATGGTAACATCAAACGTAAATCGCGTGTAGTTATGTCAGTCGCAGATTTACATACTATTTTTAAACAGTGAACTCTATGCTTTCACGACTTACCTCTTTGTCCATTTCTTCACTTAATTTGACAAGGAGTCTGATCACGTCAGGCATTTTCTAAAAATACTATATCTTAATAAAGGTATTGATTTCATTGACATGAGATTTTTCGAGATAATCAAGTAGTTGATTCTATCCCTAACTATTTCAAAATTTCCGAAACTCCTGTAATTTTTATAAGTATAAAAATCGTATTAGAAATATTATTTTCGACTACAACAAAATAGTTTCTGACCTTGATATAGTAAACAACACTCCTAAGGAATGTGAATGTAACACATCGACATTTGCTATGCTCCAGCAGGTCATGTCATCGCTGGTAATTTGATATTGTTGATAAACGTATTCGGCATATGTTTTCGAAAGGTCCTAAGTGTAGATTACCTTCAACTATCGATTCCAATGCCTGTCGTGCTTAGATCGCCCAATCCCTTGAGGATTTTAGTATACAATGGTGTCGTAGAGAACATGCGGACCAAAACTCTCTTTCTACTTGGAAAAAGTCAATTTTTAAAATTATAGATACATGTATTAACTTTTATAATGCTAACCCCTCTTTACTTCCTCCGAGACCTAGGTTTTCTTTTCGTAATTTAAAATCGGGAATGCAAGAATTTCATAATAAATTTGTTCTAGTTCCTGCTGATAAAGCAGCTAATAATGTAATTATTGTTTGACGCTTACAGTACGTCACTGTTTTATCACAGGAACTCCGTAGCACCAATTCCTATACTCCAGTTCAATATACTAAGGATGGTGTTGTTCCCACACATATCACTCGGTGCACTACTTTCAAGGCTGGAGTAGACGAAAAGCAGAACAAACTACCAACTATATACTGGATTCCTAAATTACCTAAAAGTCCGTATAAGGCCCGCTTTATTTCGAATTCTAATGCCTGCACCACCACAAACATCTCCAAACTTTTAACTTATTGTCTTACTGCCGTTAAAGATCACGTTAAACTATATTGTGCTAAAACTTATGAAAACTCAGGGATTAATTTGTTTTGCTACCGTTATCATAAACTGCAAAAAAACTTTTCAAAATGTTATTATCATAACACAGATCTTCTTCCAAAATATAAAAGTAATTTAAGAACTCTTCTGCGACAAGGACTATCACAACCTGACTTTTATGGTGACGTGATTTACAAACTTCGTAAGATCCTTGCTCGTGATCATTTTCATACTATCTTTGTTCAGCTTGTTAAACGGTTGATCAAATAGGTGTTTTGACCCTATCATTTTGCAACGCACTGCAAGCTTGGTGGTGGACTCATTTACAGTTCGCCACTATGCTTTCTTCTTTAATTGTGCGATGACCGGACTGGCTGTTGACCCTACGATGACCGTCCACCTAAAGCCCAAAAGGACGGTGACGTTTGATTTTTGTCTACAATCTTGTCTTGTCGTGCCCTCAATGGTTTGTTCTCTTGTTGCTCTGGCTTCTGCCAAGTCATTGAGGACCTTTTTTTTTGTGGCTCTCTAGGCTATTTTTTTTGTATTTATGTATACACGAGCATCTTTGTGTTTTACTTATATTGCCTATTAATGCTGCCTTGTTGGTTAGAGAAGAGTTTATGGCGTAGATTTCTTTATTTACACTGTCCCGTTTTATTGGATGACAGTAGGGTAAGTGTGAGGTTTGGTGCACCCTAGAACCTGGTTTAAATCCCCCCCAGCGGCCTACTTTGCCACTGACCGTTCCAAGGCGGTAGCCCTATATTGTCAAACATTTTGTGTTTGTGATGTCGTTTGCATTTATTATTACTTTGGCCTTCTTGTTTGTCTGTTTGCGTGTTTGTTTCTGTGTTTTGTGGTTGACTGCCCTCCTTGAATGCTACTTTCCCTGTCCGATCTTTTTATATTTCTTTTCCTGTTCGATTTTTATATCCATATTTGCTGCAAACTAACAGACGCTCAAAATATGACCAGAAAATCGGGATGGGGGATGTGTAATGTAATGCTTTCAGCCTCTAATACGTCATTGAATGTGGGCACCCACAGAATGGCAGTAAACAAAATTAACCTTTAGCAAATATACCGTAAGTACAATTAAATCCATAAAAATGCAAATTGCAGTTCATCCCTAAATGAACATGTTTATGATGGATTTATAGTATTTTTATGTTTTTATGGGGATTTGTTATGACTTGGGTTATTTAATCCAATCAGAATCAACCTTACACTTTGACTATATGTCGTTATAGACCGTTTACGTTTTCCAACCAATCAGAATCCCCAAATCAATAGTGGTATCTGACAATGTATGCCAATGGTTGAATTCATCGCCACATCTGCTAGTGAGCTTAAACGTGCTTTTCAGATAAAGAGTATTATTAATCAAAGGTTCATTAAACGTTGTTAAACATAATGTCTATATTCCAATTGCTCAGTTATGCTTTAAGATTCATATGTGTTATAATGAACAGGTTCATTAAAAGAGTATGAAAATGGACTATAAATGTTTATATTCCAATTTCTCAATTATGTTTATGATATGTGTTATAATGAATTAATATTGGCCCACCAAATTATATTCTGTTCTATCAGATAGATGACTTTACAGACGAGTTGGAGGGACGATATATTCCTGCTTCGCAACATCCGGGACATCTACCTCTGAACGTATCGCTGAACATACATTCGAATATAAACTCGTGGAAGATTTCAATATTCGTAAGTGTTGAACTAATTAAATCATAACATGGTCCGTTAACAATGAATGTTTAAACGAAAGACTGTTTAAATGTGGATTTGTGTCACAGTTTGAAGTCTAGTCTATGTATATACACTTGTACTTTGCATGAAATCAAAATTATTCTCCAATCAGTCATCAGTTAATTGACTAATTTCAAACAAGTTACATCAGTTATCACATAATAACCGTAAAACAATTATTTTCAAAGCCTCTATCACACAACCCTTTCCCAGTCTGCAATCTTTACAAATATTTACCGTATCAGGAATATCGAAACAGTACCACTATTTGCCGTTTAATTTTGACAAGACATACTGAGTACGCATAATAAATTATTTTAATTAAGATCTTGATCAAATGTGTTAGATACATGCAAGTTATCTCAGTCGTTTGGGTCTTATAAATAAGGTTATATTTTCAGTTATTTAAGATGTTTTACAATAACAAAATATCGTTCTTTATGTTTAGCTAGTTGCCTACCTATCATCCTGATGAAATTTTACATGTCACCGATGTTGACCTAACCTTATTCTGATGTTGTCAAATTCAGGTATTTATCCTAGCCACAAACACAACAGATAAACGTTGGGCAAACTGCTTTACTGATGTGTCAGTCCCCAGATGCTATAGAAATACAATGGAAGAAGGATGGCATACTTTTAGATTTTAGTATGGATGAGAAGTTAACGGTAAGGCAACATATAACACGTGGATATTCTCTCACTGATTCTGGAAACAATTTACTAGTAGTCCTGAACATCCAGACGCTCATGAGACTTCTTTCAAAGTACATTTGAATAAGTCTAGATGATAGAGACTGTGGTAGAAGGAAACACTTGTATTTCGAAAATGTCCCCCAGATGCCCGACAGTTCACGAAAATTGCCCAAAGGGGCACCTGGGGTCTTACTCCACCAGTGGAAGCTCGAAAGTCGCCATATGACCTTAGCTGTTAGAAAATGTCAAATGCATAGTCAGAGCTTATGTCCATGCTCTGTATTGTAAGCATAAGTCCCGTACTACGATAATGGAGGGAGCATATAGGTAGGGTATACATTGATTTAAACAAAAGTTATTGCCATGTGAATAAGTGCAATGCAATTGGTCGGACCATACGTACTACCTATATTAGTTACGGCCCTTCCCTACAATGGAGTTTTAACACTATAATGAATGGCTATTGCTATTAACACATATCATTACGCTGGCTTAACTATAAGATGTAAGTAGTAGGACAAGTTTAGATAATAAGATGATATATATCAGTAGAAAATAGAATCAAAGAAGAAAGGAAGAGTAGAACTGGAAGATTGAACAATGCAAAACACGTGACATTGCTCGGGTTGATCAGAACAAATAAAATTGAATAGCAAACCTGCGTAAATAGATGACTATCCCTAATAAGTACTGAAAAGGGAATCCCCTGGAAGCAACAAACACAAACAAGAGATACAAGTAGCAGACTAGATTTTAATGAGTCTGTTCATCAGAGGTAATGTAAAGTAATACACCTATCACGCCTCCCAGCACCGGCTTAAGCGATATTCTACTTGAAATCCACAAAGACTGGGGCTTGATGATCCCAAAGGAACAGTAAGTAATAACACTACTGATGAGTAGTCGGGCATCTGTTTACGTCCGCCACACAGCACTAAGCAAACACTAGTGTGAATGTCAATACATGCTGAAAAGGGATCCCTTGGAAGCAACAAACACAAACAAGAGATAAAAGTAGCAGACTCGGATTTATTGAGTCTGTTCATGAAAAAGGTTTAACAGAATTTCAATCAATCCATTTTATTGGGTTAGATCTGACATTCCGAATAATAATTTCGTTGAGCTTAAACGAACATGTTAACTGGAAAAGTTTGAGCCTTTCACCATTAAATTGCTTACATTCAAAGAAGAAATTATTTACATTTTCGTACCCTGACCTCTATTGCACTGAGGCGATTCGCGATCATTATTGAGATTACTACCTGAATTTCTTATCCTAACATTCATAACAGATAAAAAAAAACGTACACCTGATTAGTAAAATCTAGGAGCTTTGGATCTACTTATATTACCTATTAATGTTGCCTTGTTTGGGATGACAGGTAAGGTGAGTAAGGTGCATCCTAGATCTTAATTCAAACACCAAGAGGCCTTTTTGTCACTGACCGTTCCAAGGCGGTAGCCCTATTGTCAACCCTTTTGTGTTTGTGATGTCATATCTTGAATTTTATTTATCTTTATAATTGTTGTTTGTTTCTATGCAGGCTTTTGGGTGACTATGGTCCTTACATGCTATAATTCCCGTTCGACTTTTATATTTACGTTCAGTATTTTCTGAGGAATACCAACAGGCTAAGGTAACGTACTAAATATGTTCTTGTAAACTTTATTATTAAAAAACGTTTAATGTCATACGTTTGTAAATAATCTATATATGTTCCCTCTATAGACTCCAACATCCAGTGCTATGACGTTCACACACTGTTCCCCAGAGTCGTTCCATTAAAACGTGGCAGTTCCCATATCGAAC